>QEPC01008240.1:734611-747298 GCA_003113815.1 Sphenodon punctatus | reverse complement strand
TTGTCAATTTCACCAGCAGGAAGTTTTGCCTTGTTAATTTCACAAGTGGGGCATTTGGGCTTCACCTATTTATTCTGCCTATTGATGGGCTCTGCTCCCCCTGTTGGTCAACATGAATATTTATTCATACTGCTCCACCACAGGATGACATTGGGTGCTTTTACATGGATGGCACCCATGTCTCTGCTCTGCTTCACATCTGGGTGGCCCATCCATGTAATGGTGGGAGACCAGATCTTCAGGCGGAGCAAAAGTGGAGCAGACGCTGCCTGTTCCGCTCCAGCACCGCAAGCGGAGCAAGCCACCCAAACATGGGTCACCAGCCGGAGGCAGAGCTGTGGTCCATCTACTCAGCGGATGGCAGTTGCAACTCCACTTCTGGCTGAGACTTGCCCTGGGCAATGCCATAGTGCTGCAGGCAGCAGTCTAGAGCGTCAGGTGAGCCACCCACAGCTCTACGGTGTAGGGGAGGGCAGCGCTGCGTGGGTGGACTGTGGGCTATGGCAGCTGCCGGCTCCATATAAACCCGGCGCTGGTGGGCCTGGACACGGGCAGACGTGGGGGTGCACTCCCGGAGAAGGTCCGGGAGTGGCTACCCCTGGGTCCATCTAAAGACACCTATTGTAGTAATCACCATAGGGTTGGTTTCCCTGTGGTTAAGGTAATGCATAGAGCCAACCTCAGTGTCTCTGAGGAAGAGAGGGTCAACGCAAACTAGCTGGTTAAGGGATATGTCAAAGGGAGGAACATCCTACAGGATGGGACTCCCCCCAATCTGAGGCCTACCTTGAGCGGAGCCTACCCAACCTCCACTTTGATTCCCATGGTGGCTGAGGCAACACCCGGTTCCCAATAGGACAAGGCCAACTGTTCAGATGGGCCTCTCTCTTATTCTGAGACTCGGTACAAATTTGCCATGGCATCCTCTCCCACCTCTTCCCATGCAAACTAGTGTTGCCCAGCATTCATCCAGAGTGAGAGTCCCGCATTCAGGTCAGTCAAAGTCTTTTCTGTCTTTGCTGCCGTGTGTAGCTAACCAGGGACAGACATTTTGCAGAGAGAGCTCTATGTGGGGATGAGACTTGTAGACCTAACATGGAGCAGGAACTGGGCGAGGCAGCTACACTCACACACACTCCCTGATGTTTCTCCTCACCAATGTAGATTTCCCCACATTTGGCCCCTCATTGCTTTATTAGATGAAGAATCAAAAAAGGAAAATTCCCCAGGGAGATTTCCAGTGATGCAGCTCAACTCTAGCCATAGGTTCTTCCAGGACCTGCCTCCATACCACAGCTGAGTTCACAGCATGTGCAGTCATCTCCCTTAGGCTTCCAAGCCCCTTTCCAGGCTCCAGGTTTTAACAGGACTGGGCTGGGCATTTGATCGAGCCCATCCAAAGCTGGATCCATTAGCCAGCCAACTCCAGGGTGGCCCCCTGTAACACAGAACTCCAGGGCAAGCTCCCGGCCTCCTTCTTCCTGCCTGGGGAACCCCTGAGGCCACTCTAGCCTAAGCTTTATGTCTATTTGGTCATGGTTGTTCCCACTACCCTCCCACAAGCTGGGAATTCCTGCTCTTTTTATTCCCAACTTCTGGCCACCTGATTCCTGACCTTCATCGTGACATCTCCCCAAGAAACCAGTGGTGCTAGGTAACTGTGGGCCTGATCCTTCAAGAACTTACCCACAGCCCCCTGCCACAAGATTGTCTACATGATGAGTAGGACTGAAGGGGAAAAAAGAAGCTTTTCTCTGTTTGACAATGTTGCCCGCCCAAGACCCGGTCCTCACCCCTTACCAGCCAATCCCTCTCTCCCTCTGTCAGACACTGGTCCTCACGCCACATTGGAGGCTGGAGAAATCAGGGAGCTGGTGGGTGGATCCTATAACAATGGGTGGGGACCCTTATCCCTTCCATGGGCCAGTCTGAAAATTAGTACAAGCTCCACAGGTAGGTTGGATACGAACTGGGGCAGGCCGGCAGGGGTGTTTGAGAGTGTGCTAAGGAAGGATGTGGAAAGAAAGGGGGGGGGGGGTGTTTTTCCAGATCATGGATTTTTGCCATAGAGCCACCTCCTCTCCTTGAGTGCATGCCCTCATCTCGGCTCCCTTTCCCCAAGCTCACTCTTTCACTGCTTAGAGAGACTGGATCCAGGGGCCTCATCCAGGAATTGAAAAGGAACCAGCTAAAAAACAGCCATGCGTTGGATTTGGACCATGGGCCAGAAGTTCCAAACCGCCACTGAAAAAAGAGATGTGTCGTCGTCCATTTGCAGCAGGGGGGGTAAAGGAGCATGTAACACACAACAGGGCAGACAGCACCCATGCTGCCACCCAGAGGAGCTCCCTGTGGAAAGACAAGGAGAGCTTCCCTTAAACTAGCAGCTGTAAGGTGCGTTCTGGGGGAGGGCGGGATGGGAAAACACAAGCAGCAAAACTCTGTCGGGTGCTAATTAGTACCAACCCCATCTCCCACAAGTCTACTGACTAACATGCTGCTCACAGTGCAGAAAGCCTCCTCCACCCACCAAGGGGGTTTCTTCTGAGAGATGACGATCTGCTTCACAAACACTTGCCAGTTTAGCAAGATTCACAATATTGTGATCCTGCTCTAAATGTACAGCTCCTGCATTCCTAGAAATGGAAAGAGGACTCTCTTCTTTCTTTCTTTCTTTCTTTCTTTCTTTTGTTTACTGTTTGAGGAAATACAAATTTGTAGCTGTAGCCTTCTTTGTAAAGACCTACCTACCTACAGTCACCTTAATGGTTGTCGGGAAGAGCACAGAAATCTGACCTGTGTGTATTCAAAAGGCTCAGAAAAATGACCAAAAATAAAAGGAAAGCATTGGATGTATTTATTTATTGCAGTCCATCAGGGACCTGAAAGGGACAGGTCCTGGCTATATTTGAGACCTGCTCCTGGAACCTCACCCTGATGGCTATCGCTCAGATACCACCTGCTCTTTGGGGATCGTGCCTTAAGTCGGGAAGGCGATCGGGCCTTTGCTGTGGTGGCCTCTGAGTGTGGAACTCGCTCCCTCCAGCTATTCATCTTGGTTCCCCCTTCCTCATCTTCAAAAGAACTGAAAGACTAAAATAAAAATAAAAAAATTCTCCAGGCATCAGAGGATCTATTGCTGAGTCCCCTTGATGGATTTTTTCTTCCCTCTTTACCTTTCCCTATAAAACTATTTTAAAATGGATTTTAAATAGATTTATTAATTTTGTAAAGTTCTCCAAGTGGCCTTTGGCAGGAAGGTGCTATATAAATAAATATTATTAGTAGTAGTAGACAATATTGGGGATTTCAAATGGGCTGGCTCCTGGATTTTGAACCCCTGGTGTTGGTAAAAGGCATAGATAGATTAGATTACATAAGATAATAATGGGCGGGGGGGGGGGGGGAATTGTGACGGCTCTCACTGCCGCCACTGCTTTACCTGGATGGTAGTAGGAGATGTCTCTCCAGTCAGGAATTGGCTCGGCTGCCAAATAAATGTGATGGCAGCTGGGAGGACGTGCGTCTGCCTGACCCCACCCCCATGCAGTGTGCAGCAACCCGCCCCCCCCGGCTGACGGACAGCCATGATAGCCAATGACAACTGCCATAGTGCCCCCCCTCGCCCTGCCCCTGCAATTCTGGACCACGGTAAGTAAAGTGGATTTTCAAACATGAAACTCACTTTACTCCGCATCTGGCAGCCGGATCCTGACTGTGGTGACAGGCTACAGCTAGCCCGGGCTGTGACTCAGGGATTTCCATGAGTCCCAGCTCAGGCTAGCCACCACCATGGCCAGAATCTATCCCATGACAACATCTGGTACCTGGGCTGCAGCTGCCTTTCAAAGATGATGGTGGCCCCCATGCCAAAGCAGGAATACCATGACAAAGAGCCGGGCAACTGTCACATCTGATAACGCCCATTGTTGACTGGGTGAGACTTGGCTTGGGCTCACATGCTGAGGCACTCTAACTGAAGAAAGAAGAGCTAGGTCCAGTTATAAGGACAACATGCCAAAGCAGGGATTATACCTGGGTCCTCAGCAGATGCCTAGACTCTTAACTGCTCCTTCTCCACTGGAATCTAGTGTTTGTTTCAGTTCCTTAGTATTTACAGTCTGAAAACTCACCCCTATTGACCCACACTGCACATACGGCACTTCTGATTGACTGCTTGCAGCTCCCCTTCTATTTGCTATTGCCTGCTATATAAGGCCTCAGCAAGAAGATGCTTAGCGAGATGGTTCCCTGGCGTGGCTGCCTGCCTGGTGTCTGATACGTCCTGGACCAGCTCCCTTGCTCTGACACAGAGGGCCGTCCTACCATGTCATCAGGAGTGAATGTGTCAGACTGAAGGCAACAGCTCTGACTGTGACATCCCAGTGGCTCTACAGGCTTTTTCTGTGAGTTCAATTAACCTTTCTTATCGCCGGCTGGTGGCATGGTAGCAGGCAGCGAGAGGCTCTCGCCTGGCGCTTGTCCTGTCCTGACTGATGAGTAACTGATGAGTAACTGAGGGTATGTGTGTATAATAAATAAAAAATGACTGGGCTAAGTGGGGGTGCACAGAAAAAGAGGCACCATTTCCCCTTCACCAGGGGATGAAGTAACAGCCTTGGAAGGAACCTTTCCAGATGCACAGGGACAATGCTCCTCCCCACTTTGTGCTTGTGTGTGTGTAAATTCTGTGCCTGCATCTGGGATGATGCATGCACAGAGATGGGTAGTGCATTGTTGTGGTTGTGTGCATTAGCACAGGAAGAAACACATGCCCTCATTTTTTGTGTATGCTTATGTACAGTGGAATACTTACAGAGGAGGCAGGGACTGTGCTCCCCGATTCAATGTCCCCTCTGGAATCCACCAATTCACTCCTCTCCTGCCTTCCCCGCTGGTGGTATTCTCCCCCAAAATGGTATCCCACCCTATCCTCATATGCAAGACCTTTGTTACCCCACTCTTTTAGAATCCTAGCCCGGGAGCAGGGCAGAGCAAGGCAGGAGTCCACTGTCTGTATCTAGGAAATCCATCTCCATTGACATCAGGCTCAGAGGTACAATTCAGAAACAGGGTCAAAGGTGTGAGGATCCTTTCCCACCCCAGCGGCCACACTGAAAATGAATGCAAGCTCTGCGGGCCGCATAGAAGGAGGTTGGGGGAAGAGGTGCTTAGGGGGTGAGCTCAGGGAGAGGAGGATCATGGATTTTTGCCATGGATTTGTCCCCTATCCTTGTGTGCATGTCCTCATCTCTGCTTCCTTACTCTGAGCTCAGACTTTTAGTGCTTAGGGGGTAGGAACTGGATTAAGGGGCCAGATCCAGGAACTGAAAAGGGGCCAAATAAAAACTAGCTTTAGGTCACATTTGGCCCCTGGGTCTGAGGTTGCGCACCCTGGTCTATAGACAAGGTGGCAGAGGCGAAGCCAGGTACTAGTAGAAGGAGAAATGGCTGGAGCAGGGAAAATACTTTACTGGCAGAAGGAGGAGTGTATAAACAGTAAAACTCACTTGGCATGGGGGGGGGGCGGAGGCCAAGGAGTTAAGGGAAGTGTTGGGATAGAGCTTGGATAAAAGGACAGGAAGGACAAGGGGTTGTCTAGCTTAGAGAGAGGTTACTGGATGGATATGAGAGCCTTGAACTTCTTAAGATTTTTTTTTATCCCAGCTTCATAGTTAAGCAGCGCACTGCTCTTAATTTACATATACATTTATATGCAAATTTTATGCAAACTATGCCTCATATTTTGAGAGTTGCTGGCCCTCATTTCAGAGTTCACAGGTTGAGAGGTATGATCTGCATTAGGGATGGGCCTTCAGATGGAGTTACGGATTCAGATCCATTACGGATTTGGATCTGTAATTTGTGGATTAATTACACATTACGGATTCAGATTTTCTCACTGAAGCCAATGGCAAACTGATATGTAGCCTGTCTGAGTCCCATCCCTAGCCTAACCATGGGATAATGAGTCTGACCTCCCCGCCAACAATATCCTGGGCCCCCAGAGTGGTACTTACTAGTGGGGTGGGAATTCCGGTTCTCCCGAGATCCAATATTACCGGTATTTGGGTGCATCGGCTTAATCCAATAAATCCGATATTTACCTGTACCGGCATACCAGATTTTTAACATTGGCCGTGGTACCGGATTTTTTACATTGCAGCCATCGAAGTCAATAGCCGCAGTGTAAAAAATCCGGTACTGCAGCCAATGTTAAAAATCCGGTAGGCCGATACCGGTAAATCCAGTACCAGGGAGATCCGATACCGGTACATCTGGTATTCTCCCTGGTGTCCCACCCCTACTTACCAACTCAGAGGAATTGACTGAAGCCCTGCCGCTGCTGTGGGGGCTCTGGCAGACTTCCTTGCTGTGGCGCACTCCCTGCTCCAGATTGCGGATGTGCATAATGGCTGCCTGGGCCATTTTGCACATGCACAAAATGGCCACCACCCTAACCAAAAGGGCGGCAACACCATTTTGGCCACCACTATTTTGGTTAAGGGAGGCAGTCCTTTTTCACATGCTCAATAAGGAGTAAGGATGACACCATGGTGAGGGAGCCTGCTGGAGCCCCCACAGCAGTGGCGGTGCTTGAGTTGAGCCCTCAGAGGCTGGTAAGTAGCACTCCCAGGGCCTCAGGGGATGGGAAAAAATCTGGATCCGTAAATACGGATATGTCATTGATTGAGGATTATACTGTTTATTCCACAACTGCCCATTTTCGGATTACTCTGAATCCAGAATGCCCAGCCCTAGTCCCCACTGACTCTGAAGGTTTCCTAGCAGCGCTCAGGCTGCTTGAGTAGGGCCCTGTCAAGAATGAAGTTTCCAGAGTGCGCAGTGCTGGCCCCACCCCCACCGCCTCTTACAACTTCCATTCTGGCAGGGTTGCTGCTGCTCCGGTGGGGGTTGCTGAGAGCTGCCTTCCTGGGTAAACTGAAAACTCTGCCCCCACCCTGAAGACCCTGTTCCCTTGCTCTTTAGGGACCCATAATTGGGTTATGAGTCAGGTTGAAACAAGCAGCTAAATTGATGCTTGCAAGAAATGGTGATGTATCAGAAACCGGGATCAATTTCCCTACTGTTTCCTGATACTGGTGTGATTTCTCGATTTTCGCAAAACTGCGAGATACCAACTTGCTGGATTTCCTAACTTTCCACTTATCATTTATCAGATACTATTCATTTACTACTTACTACATTGATGAGGGTTTTACTTCCAAGTTTGTTATTTCTGAGCAAATCACTGGGTCAATAGCCCACTCTGCTCCTTCCCCCATTACCTCTTAACTTCCACTCCAGTTGGCTCCAGTCAGAATTGTTGTTCTGTGTTGTTCCCTTTGCTTTGCCCAATCTGCAACTGAATTGTAGATTAGTAAAGGAATCTGTGTACCAGCCAATGAGTAATAAGGAAGTACAAGGGAACATGGAGTGCAAGAAATGCGGTAATGTGTTGATAATACTTCTCTAGGGTTGCCGTACCTCCCCTTTAATCTAGGATGATTATGAAAAATACATGGTGCAGGGTTGCATTGGTTCCACTGCAGCCCTGCACCATGTAATTTTTACAAGCATCCCAGATTAAAGGGAAGGTATGGCAACCCTATAACTCTTGGGATTTGAAATGGGCAGCAAAGCAGTAAATGCCACGGCAAAAACAGTAAATGGAAAGTTGGTAAATCAAAAAATGAAATGTTGGTCAAAACATTACTGAGCATCAAAAAGTTCTCAGTTCGACTGAGACAGTATTGGGAAGTGGGATTTCATCAAGATTTGCCATTTTGGAAAAATCTCGCTTCAGCCGCAGTCACGATCCTGGGCCAATCACATCCTTGCTTTACCCTTACCCAAACCCCAACATGCAGCTGGTCCCCCACTGCTATTGGTGCAGGAGTCCAAGTAATTTTTCCCTACTCCCAAATGTTTTCCTTGTCAGTCCCAGGAAGCACAATGCAAGCGACTTTAACCCATCCCCTCTGTAACAGCAGCAACACCAAGGAGTACATCTGTTCACAAATGTTCAACTGTAATTTTATCTGGCAAGTCTTTTCCCACAAAAGTCGATGCTTTTGTACCATCTCTTGGATGGCCATGGACTGCAGTGGGATGGTGGGCGCAGGTTGGTGTAACAGTGACCATGTGCTGGTAGGAAGCTTGTCTTGTCCTCCTCCCCCAAAACTTTTTAGAAGCCAACCTTGGTTAACAGCATGGGTGGTCACATAACCAGCATTTACAATAACAAGGGGACTTTGTGTTTATGGCCAAAACAGGAAGCTGTGTTATGTATAGTAACATCCGTTGCCTACTAATTTAACCTGCCCAACTTTTTATTTTACGTTCGAGGAGAATTAGAAGATGGTGCACAACAGCCAAAGTCCTGCTACTGAACAGACATAGGGCAATAGATTAGGAGGCATGGATGGCTCAAAGCAAAGTCATCCCCCTGGGAGTGTGACCTCTGGCAGAAATATATGCTCTGAACTTCAAGACGTAGTGGGCAGGAGCTTATGACAGGGAGAAGAAAGGAACAGATGACACCTGCAAATTACAGGCACTGTCAGTGGCAGAAATGCAGCAATCACATGTTTAATTTTTGATGGGAAGGGAAAAAAAGAGAGATTTGAAGAAGAGCTCCCAGCGGAATCTTTGCCACCTTTCCAAAACACTTAATTCTCTCTCCCTCTCTCTTCCTATCTTGGTATCAGCCAGCAAAAGTGACAGCGTTTCTGAAATACCCCTTCATCCCGCTCTTGGAGGGGGAAAAAATGAGATGACTGCAATGCTGTAATTTTAAAAATTCACTTTCTTTTAATGTCCAAAATGTGACCTGCTTCATTAAAATGCAGACTCTACATATCCACTTTGTTTCCTTGCTTTTCAAATAAATCCACTGAAAAATGACTTGGTCAGTCATTCTCCTTTAAAAAAATATTGTGGAAGCTCTGTTGTTTTGCACTTCTATGCTGGTAGCAGCATTTAACTACCACAGTGCTTCCATCCTTGAGAACATGGATTGTGTCGGTTTTTAGGGATGGGCGAACACGGTTCGGAAGTTCGGAGTTTGGCCCGAACTCGGCCTGTTCAGATGACCGAACCCGAACATACTGAACAGAACTGAACACCGAACGGTGAAATGGCTGAACATTTTGGTTCGGGTGAGTTTGGGTGGCAAAAAAAGGTTCACTGTAAGGTGACAGGGAGGGGTAGTACTAGTCACTGAGGAGCAGACTTCCAGGCACCAGGGTGGAGAGGCTTGCAAGAATTGAAACTATCTGCCTCCCCCCTTCCCAACACCTTCTGAGCTAGTCACTGTTCTTGAACAGCAGGTGTTGCGTAGGATTATTAGATTGCTTTAAGTTTCATTTCAGTTTTCTACTGAAATGAAACTTAAACCTTAAACTGAAACCTTGTGTTTGTGATTTCCCCCCCCCCATCCCATATAGAGATAGATAGATAGGTTAGGGATAGTAGTTGTAGGAGCTAGCTTAGTGATAGAGATAGCGTTAGTGATTTAGTTTTAGTGTTTGTAGGAGTAGGCCTGTGTACTTATTAGATAATCCATTTCGTTCATAGCATTTAGAATAGTTAATAGCAGTTAGATTTAGTGTAGATAGATAGATATAATATTAGATTTTTAAAAATAATAAACCCCCCCATATAAAACAAAAAAACAAACAAATAAAGAACAAAAGAAAACCATATAAAACCCAATAAAAAACCAAAACACCATATAAAAACCAAAAAAACCACCCATAACATTTCCCGAACGGCCGAACCGAACGTAGCCAAACCGAACGGCTGAACCGAATGCAGCCGAACCCGAACTGCGATCTGTTCGCCCATCCCTATCGGTTTTTAATAATGTCTCCCCCCAGTGGCAAGATAAGCAACTGCAAGAGCCAGCTGCTTCCCCACAGCCAGAGCTGCTAAAAAATAAATAAATGAATTTCCATCCAATATCTCAACATTACTTTTTCATCTGGAATCAGGACAAAAATAACCATGGAATTTGTTTGTTTTGTATCCACCTGAATCCAAACTCTATTTCGTCTTGGCTGCACTGTTGGGTTGCTGCTGTGCTTTGTGGGAAATGTAGTCCATCCCTATTTTTTACAATGAGTTTTGCAGACTACATCTCAGTGCAGACCTGTGGCTCAGCTTCCATCAGGCACTGGGACATCACAGCTCATCAACCATAAATGAGCAATATGATCTCTGGTCTCTTGAGCTAGCAAGACGCATATGGGAGAATGGTAGGGATGTGCGAACGTGGTTCGGGCATTTGGTGTTCGGCCCGTTCGGATGGCCGAACCAAATGGCCGAACTGAACGCCTGAAGTCCCGAACAGTTCGGCCGCGTTCGGATGTGTTCGGGTGGGAAAAACAGGGCTGGAAGACCCGGGGGAGGGGGGGGGGAACAGCTGAGGAGCAGACTTCCTGGCGCCAGTAGTGGAGAGGCTTGGATTAGCAGTCAACCTGCCCAAACACCATCCCTCTTTTCCTCCGCCCACTGGCTTCGCAGTCTGCGATTGGCACGGGGCTAGGCTGCACAGAGCCAATGGGGCTTGTAGTAAGGCGGGCGCAGCAAGTAACAAAAGTCATTGTCCTCCCCCTTCTAATTCCTTCTGATCTAGCCACTGATCCTGCCATCAGGCATTTTCAGAAGTCTCCCTCTCCCAGCAGTTTGTGTTCCTAATCCATTGCCATCCTCCTCCTATTTCACCCATTCCCACACATTTACCTACATAGTTTCATTTATTTAGATTAGATAGATTTAGGTGTTATTTTTATTTTTTACCCCTCCACGTGTTCTTTCTCCCTACCCTCCATTGATTCTTTCCCTCCTCCCACTATATATTCCATCCCTGATTCCCTTCCACTGTTTTTTGGATTTATTTAGAGTAGGATTAGATTGATTTAGGTTTCATTTCAGTTTTGTACCCCTCCCTGTGTTGTTTGTTGTGAGCTGTCTGTGTCCCCCGCCCATCCCTGTGTAGATAGATAGATAGATAGATAGATATAGGAGTTAGCTTAGTTATAAAGCTAGATAGAGATAGTGTGTAGTGAATCAGTTTTAATATTTTATAGTGTGTTTGTAGGACTAGGCCTTTGTAGATATACTATTCCATTTAGTTCGATAGATTTTAGAATAGTTAGTAGCAGTTAGAGCAAGTGCATTCTTTGGGTTGGAAGACATGGAGAAGGGAAGCAGGAGAGGCCAGTCTGCTGCCCGTAAGGCAGGCAATGGGGCACATGGCAGAGGTGGTAGGGGCCGTGCCAGCAGAGTGGCAGCAGGCAGCAGCCCGAGCCCATCACCATGCCCCAAACTCCACAGGCCTGATTTTGGCAGTCAGGCTTCCAAGGCTCCCAACAGTGGCATTAGGGGGGTGGTTCAGCGGCACCTCCTGCCAGCGTCCTCCACTGCCACGCAGGGCACTGGGAGGCTTGCAGTCCAGGAGGCTGCGGATGTCTCTGCTGTGGCTGCAGGTGCAGGTGCTTCAGGGGCAGGGTCCAAAGTTCATCATGGACCACCATCGTCCCCCATTATTGAGGAGATCCCCAGCAGTCCAGGGCTGGTGGATTCCACCCCAGCTGCTAGAGGCAGGGCCCGATCCCCGGGAAATGGCAGCAGGGAGAGCAGCAGAAGCAGCAGCAGCTATAGGGAGCACAAGGAGAGTGGCAGCAGCATAGTAGGCAGTTGATCAGCCTCAGGGTTCCAGTACTCCCCTTCGCGGGACATCACTGTGATTGGGGACAGTGAGGCAGACACTAGTCCTGCGGAGGAGATGTCTGAAGCTGAGGTGATGGCTGTCCCCGAGAGCTGTGTCGCCACCATGTTCTGCCCCTCCCAGCAGCGCTGGCAGCGGTGCATCACCCAGTGCGGGCCAGAAGGCAGGAGTGGTCAAACAATTCTCTATCTGGGCACATTTTAAGTTGGTGCGGACAGATGATCCCAGGGAGGTGAAGTTCACTTTGTGCCAGAAGGTAGTGAAGCATGGGCAGGTGCTCACCAACCTTGACCCAACTGCCATGGCAAGGCACTTGAGAGGATGCCACAGCACTGTGCTGCTAAGCGGGCAGGCAGGGGCAGTCGATGCCAGCAAGTTCCTGATTGCAGTGGCCAGATGTCCGCCTCCATCAGCGGGCAAGCATCCCGCTCAAATGCTAACAGCTGCCTCTAGCAGTAGGAGTGGTATTGCTGCTAGGGGGGAGCAGCAGCAGAAGCAGTGTCATTCCACCATGGAGGAGCTGGGGTGGGGGCAGCTGCCAAGTCAATTGGCAGCTGCAGGATGTGAAGGGAGGTATGGCTTTCAAGTGAAAGCCACGCGCATGTTGGGGAAATTGATCGCCCTGGATGAGCAGCCCTTCTCAATGGTTGGGAACATAGGGCTCAGGAGCCTGATTGGCTTCCTGGCCCCCCCAGTTTAAGCTGCCATCGCACATCACCCACAGTCAGGCTGCCACCGATGCCTGGAAGCCTGCAACACCTTTGCAGCACTCATCCCCCCCTGGTGAGCAGGGCTCCATCCCTAGAAGCCCCAGCAGCCTTTGCAGCACTCATCCCCCCCTGGTGAGCAGGGCTCCACCCCACAGCCCCAAGCCAAAGGTGCACCCCCGCCCCCAGAAGCCCCCAGCAGCCATTGCAGCGCTCATCCCCTCCAGGTGAGCAGGGCTCCACCCC
>QEPC01008240.1:721465-731763 GCA_003113815.1 Sphenodon punctatus | reverse complement strand
TGGTGGAAAAGGTTCCCCTCAGGGTAGTAGTTGGCCCTATATGTCCCCTAAGGAACAGGCCTTGTCATCATAGGGGAGATCAACGATAGGCGTGCGCAGTCCCCTGTTGGGGTAGCAGGGGGACCAGGTCCCTGCCCTCTCAGCCACACCTTCACCCACTCGTGCACTGGAAGTAGGGGGAGTGTGCCTGCTGGTGAAGGGAAGGGAAGCCCCGACACCGAGGAAGGGGGAAGGACACAGCCAACTCCACCCGGGGAGGTGGAGAACTCCGAGGGGGTCGGGTCAGGAGGGGTAGTGCTCGCACCCAAACCTTGTCCACACCCACCCACCCCTAACCTTGCTCCTCACTCCCGCCGCCACAGACACCCACCTTTCACTCGCCTCGCACGCACCTCTCACCCAGCAGTCACTCTCTCTCTCTTGGTACTTAGCTTCGTCAATGACTCTGCAACTCTCACTCTGGGGCCAGCTTCACAGCACGCTGATCGCCGGCACGGAAGCACTCCAGACGCTCCCTGATATGTGGCTAGCTCCGCCCCTGTTGCGCCCGCAAGCGTGCTGAGCATCGCGGCGCTGGCTCTAGCCCCGCCCCCTCTGCTCCCGGTGTAGGGGATTGCCTTGGATCCTCGTTCTGTGGCTCCGCCCCCTCCCTACGTGCTGCAGCGGTGCCTAGAGGGATTCCTCTCTCTGCCGCTTTCCCCTGTGACCTCTTCCCACCCTGTGCTGCATGCTGGGGGGACGCCCTGGCGTCCGAAGGTAGGTGTGATGGGTGCTCCTGTTCCTTTTGTGGCCCCCCGCCTTGCTGACGTGCACCCGCCTTCCCCCCAAGCCCGTGCCCTGACAGCACCCCCTCCCCAGGGTCGACGAGGGCAAAAAAACGCTCGGAGGGGTCCCAGTTTGAAAGGGTAACGATAATGGAACAAGCGGAGGAGCCGGGGGGCGTGAATGGAAGTAGCTGGTTCCCAGGAGCGATCGGCGACCCCGTAGCCCTTCCAATCCACAAGGTAGAACAGGGTTCCCCGGGTTATCTTGGAGTCCAGCAGTGCCCGAACCTCATATTCGGGTTCTCCGGGAAGGTCACAAATGGGCGCTGGTGGTGTGGCAGGGGGAAAGAGGGGTTCCTGGTGTGGTTTAAGTAGGGAGACATGAAAGACGGGGTGTATCCGAAGCATGGGTGGTAGGGTTAGGCGGTAGACGACAGGATTCACCTGACGTTCGACGGGGAAGGGGCCCATGAAGTGATTGTCCAACTTAGCGGATGGTCGAAGGGAGGGGTAGTGCTGTCGGTCTACCCACACCATGTCTCCTGTATGGTATTGGGGCGCAGGTTGCCGCCGCGTATCCGCATGCCGTTTATATTGTTGTCGGGCTTTCTGCAGCATGGCACGAGCATGCGCTTGGCAACGATGGAGTTTCTGAACCATGGCCCCTGCCACCGGCACTGACACCGTAGGTTCTTCTGAAAGGGCTAGGCGGGGATGAAACCCATAGGACACAAAGAACGGGGATGTTCCCAAGGCGGCATGGGGTGCGTTACTGAACGCAAATTCCGCCAATGGGATGTACGTCACCCAGTCGTCCTGCAAATAGTCTATATAACAACGAAGATACTGTTCTAACGTTTGATTTGCTCGTTCCACCTGCCCATTTGCCTGGGGTCGATAGGCGGTGGTAGGAGCAATTTGAGTGCCCAGTGTTGCAAAGAGGGCCCGCCAGAATCGTGCGGTAAACTGTGGCCCACGATCGGAGACGATGGTGCGCGGCACCCCATGGTATTTTACCACATGTTGCAGAAACAGTTGTGCAGTCTGGCGGGCGGTCGGGAGACCTCGGCAGGGGACAAAGTGCCCCATCTTGGTGAACTGATCCACGATTACGAAGATCGAGGTGTGCCCCTGCGACGGAGGCAATTCCACTATGAAATCAATGTTGACCTGTTGCCAAGGCCCTAGAGGCAGGGGCGCCAATTGCAATAGCCCTACCGGCTTGCCCCGTGGGACCTTGGTTCGGCAGCACGTGGTGCACCCTCACACATACCGTTGCACGTCCTGCCATATGGTAGGCCACCAAAAATGGCATTGCAACAGTTGTAGCGTACGCCTCTGTCCCGGGTGCCCGGCGAGGGGGGCATCGTGATGGGCCCACAATACCTTTTGTCGCGCAACTTGCAGCACCACAATGGCCCCCTTGTGCCGGGGTAACTCATGGCTGAGAGTCTTCACGAGGGCATGACATTCGGGGTCCTGTATAGCCCAGGTGCACAGTTGTTTCGACGTCAGCCCCCCTGCTAAAATGACTCCAGGACGTAGAATGGTCTCCGCTGGGGAAGTCAATGTTTTCGGAACTTCCTGACAGCGGGAAAGGGCGTCTGCTATGGTGTTAAGCTTGCCCGGGCGATAGGTGATATGAAAATTAAAGTGAGCAAAGAAAAGGGCCCATCTGGCGTGACGTGCGTTTTGGATCCGTGCGGTCTGTAGGAAGGTTAAGTTCTTGTGGTCGGTGAATACCTGGACCGGGTGGCGGGCTCCTTCTAAGAAGTGCCACCATACCTCAAAGGCTGCTCAGATGGCCAATAGCTCACGATCCAGGATGGTGTAGTTCTTCTCCGCGTCGGTTAATTGCCGGGAGTAAAATGCACAGGGCAAGGGATTTTCCCCGATACCTGTTGCTTGCGTCAGCACAGCGCCTAGTGCAGTGCTGGATGCATCGGTTTCCACCAGAAAGGGTAGGGAGAAGTCAGGGTATTGCAGGATGGGTGCGGTGGAAAAGGCGGTCTTTAGGTACTCAAAGGCCTCTTGTTGTGGGGGCCCCCACGTATACGGTTGGCCCTTCTTCAGGAGGGTTGTCAATGGCACGGTCATGTCCGCATAGCATGGAATATATTGCCGGTAATAGTTGGCGCTCCCCAGGAATCGCTGCAAAGGTTTCACTGCCTGGGGAGCCGGCCAGTTTCGTATAGCCGAAACCTTGGCTGGGTCCATTTTAATGCCCTTGGCGGAAATAATGAATCCTAGGAAGGCGACCTCCGTTTGGTGGAATGCACATTTTTCCATCTTACAATAAAGACGGTTCTGCCGTAGCCACTGCAGGACAGTGCGAACCTGTTGAACGTGTTGTTGGGGATCCGGGGAGTAAATGAGGATGTCGTCGAGATAGGCGACCACAAACTGGTCTAGAATGTCTCAGAATAGGTCACTGATTAAGTGCTGGAAGGCCGCCGGCGCATTTGCTAGTCCGTAAGGCATGACGAGGTACTCGAGATGCCCATATCTCATGCGGAACGCCGTCTTCCACTCATCCCCTTCCTTTACGCGAAGAAGGTTATACGCTCCATGGAGGTCTAATTTGGTAAAGGTAGTGGCTCCTTGGAGCCTGTTCAACAGTTCAGGGATGAGGGGTAGCGGGTACCGGTTCTTCACGGTAATTGCGTTGAGGCCCCGGTAGTCAATGCAGGGCCTCAATCCTCCGTCCTTCTTGGGGACAAAAAAAAGAGGCGTCCCCCCCGAGAGAGGTGGATGGACGGATGAACCCTTTGTCCAGATTCTCCTCAATATACTCTTTCAATACATGCAATTCAGGTTCCGAGAGGGCGTAGATCCGTCCGTAGAGGGGGCTAGTATTCGGCATCAAGTCAATCACACAATCGTAGGGACGGTGCGGGGGGAGTTCTAGGGCTTGTTGTTTGCAAAATACGTCCATAAGGTCTTGGTAAACTACAAGGAGGTTGGAACCACTCGTAGTGGCAGCCTGCAAGGCTTGGGGGGCCGTCGTTCATGGAGGGGGCTCTTGTAGACAGCACGAGTGACAATAAGGGGAAGAGAAGCACACTTTTCTTTGCTTCCAATCGATGGCGGGATTGTGCCTAGTGAGCCACGGGATGCCTAATACCACGGGGAAGGCCGGAGTGCTGACAACACTAAGCGACAACTGCTCGTAGTGGCAACCAATCCCACTGCGGAGCTCTGGCGTGCAGTGGGTAATGGGACCGGAGACAAGGGGTGACCCATCAATCGCGAACACTGCCTCGGGCTGGTTCTTCTGCAGCAAGGGGATTCCATACTTGCGGGCCACTTGGTCATCCAAAAAGTTTCCGGACGCCCCGGAGTCAATAAGGGCAAGAAGAACAACGGTGCGTGTCGCATGAAGGTGAAGTGTCAACGGTACCCGTAGTTGTCCCTCTTTCAAATTTGTGGCCAGGCTACATTGGCGGGTAAGAGCAGGGAAACATACGCTGGTTACCGAGACGCCCCCTGCCCGCCTCGGCTCGGGTCGTTTCCCAGCCTCCTGCGACTGGGGGGAAGCTGGGGGCAGCCATTAGAAAAGTGTCCTGCCAGCCCGCAGTAAAAACAAAGTTTACCCTGCCTGCGCCGCTCCTTCTCTTGTGGCTCTAGAGGTCCACGAGCGGCCCCGATCTGCATGGGCTCTGGATCTTCCGCTTTCGTTGCCCCCCCGCTGGGAGCCGCGGTTCTTCCCATCCATATCCTGTTGGGCTCTTGCCGTCTTTCTCGCTTCCGCTCCGTCAACCTTTCGTCAATCTGGCAAGCCAGGTTGACGAGCTCTCCCCGCTTTTCGGGTACCCCCGTGAGGGCTAGCTGATCTTTGATCTCGTCGTGGAGGCCCTTCCGAAAAAGCACCTTTAAGACCTCATCTGCCCACCCGAGTTCCACCGCTAATTGTTGAAACCGGGTGACATATTCTAAGAGAGGGCCCCTGCCTTGTCTAAGGGACATGATAGCAGTCTCCGCATCTCGCTTGCGGTGGGGATAATCAAAGAGGAACTGGAACTCCTGGAGGAATCCACTCAGATCTCCCAGGAGTGGACTATTTTTAAGAAGGAGGGGTGTAGCCCATTCTAAGGCCAGGCCTTCCAGATGCCCTATTATAAAGGCCACCTTTGCTGTATCAGAGGCATAGGTGAGGGGCTGTACCTGGAAGGCGAGTTTACACAGGGCTAAAAACCCCTGAAAGCCCCTACGGTCCCCACCGAATTTCTGGATGGGGGGGTGACGTGGTTCCCTCCCGTGCACCCCCACTGCCCCAGCCGCCTCCATGGGTGGCACGGGCGGGGGTGGGGCCTGTACCCCTGCTGCAACGGGGGCTTCTGCGCCCTGAGCCGCTGCCTGCTCTTTAAGGTCTCTAAGGTCCATGGCGATGGCCTGGATGGCTCGCCCCATCTCCTCTACTTGTTGTGCCAGGTCCATGGTAGGGCCGGCGATACTGTGAGGTGTAAGGGGTGGGGGAATGGAGAAGCCCACAGACCTAACACTTCTTACGCACAGCTCGCACGGGACTCCTGCCACGAAGGGGGTGCACACGCCTCTTGGTGGAAAAGGTTCCCTTCAGGGTAGTAGTTGGCCCTATATGTCCCCTAAGGAACAGGCCTTGTCATCATAGGGGAGATCAACGATAGGCGTGCGCAGTCCCCTGTTGGGGTAGCAGGGGGACCAGGTCCCTGCCCTCTCAGCCACACCTTCACCCACTCGTGCACTGGAAGTAGGGGGAGTGTGCCTGCTGGTGAAGGGAAGGGAAGCCCCGACACCGAGGAAGGGGGAAGGACACAGCCAACTCCACCCGGGGAGGTGGAGAACTCCGAGGGGGTCGGGTCAGGAGGGGTAGTGCTCGCACCCAAACCTTGTCCACACCCACCCACCCCTAACTTTGCTCCTCACTCCCGCCGCCACAGACACCCACCTTTCACTCGCCTCGCACGCACCTCTCACCCAGCAATCACTCTCTCTCTCTTGGTACTTAGCTTCATCAATGACTCTGCAACTCTCACTCTGGGGCCAGCTTCACAGCACGCTGATCGCCGGCACGGAAGCACTCCAGACGCTCCCTGATATGTGGCTAGCTCTGCCCCTGTTGCGCCCGCAAGCGTGCTGAGCGTCGCGGCGCTGGCTCTAGCCCCGCCCCCTCTGCTCCCGGTGTAGGGGATTGCCTTGGATCCTCATTCTGCAGCTCCGCCCCTTCCCTATGTGCTGCAGCAGTGCCTAGAGGGATTCCTCTCTCTGCCGCTTTACCCTGTGACCTCTTCTCACCCTGTGCTGCGTGCTGGGGGGACGCCCTGGCGTCCGAAGGTAGGTGTGATGGGTGCTCCTGTTCCTTTTGTGGGCCCCCCGCCTTGCTGACGTGCACCTGCCTTCCCCCCCAAGCCCATGCCCTGACATACAGGACCGGGCATTGCAGGCTGGCATCCTGCTTGCCAGATCTCAACCAACTCTTCTGCAAATTGGTCAAGTAGCCTTGCCCGGTAGTGATTCACGTGGACAGCCAGCCATCATCTGCCATGATGGCAACTAGAAATGGAGAACCCAGCCAGCATAGAGCGAGCAGAACTGGAGGCCTGCCAGCCTGCAATGCCCGGCCAAGTAGGGGTGCAAGGCCAGTCACCGAGCCCCAAGTCTTCCTGGCCTCTGCTGCTGCTTCTGGGTCTCAGATGGCCATCCCTGGTGCCACAGGCACCCCCAGGGGCCAAGCACTGAGCCTGCCTGCCTGGGCAACCTGGGGTGCCAAGTGCCAAGCCTTCCTGGTCTCTGCTGCTGCTGCTGCTGGGTCTCCGACGGCCTGCCATGCCACCACGGGCACCCCTGAGGGTCCCTGGAGCGCTCCAAGCCTCCTGGTGGGTCCAAACTCTGCTGAACGTTCGTTGGGACCGAACTCTGCCGGACTGAATCCCTGAATCCAAACTAGGTTTTCCGGCCGAACATCCGAACCCCATTCTATTTGCACATCCCTAGAGAACAGGGCCAGAACTGTATTTCTCATTATCTGCCACAGCTGCTGTGTTCATAGATGGTAGCTCCATCAGCAGCTATTGTCTAAGAGGGGCAGAAGACGCGACCACAAGGACAGAATAATGTCGAGGCCTGTGTGTTTGTCCTGTGCTTCCAGCCCCTTTCCTAGCGGTGCCTGCTTTCCCACTTTGGTCTTCGATCTTCTCTTGGACCCTTTCATATTGATGTCCAGGGCACTTGTCTTCCTGGTTTCCCAGCTGGATCCTGCACAGTGGGCTGCCCTTTGATTCAGTTGCCTGACTGGGCAGACTCCTGGCTTGACCCTTTGGCCTGATCCTGAGTATCTGCCCTTGTTGCCCCTGGACTTGTAACCTGTTCCTGAGTCCAACTGGACCTGATCCTACTGCAAATTGGTGGACCCAATTCTGAAATATGTAAACACCTTCCCTACATTCTGTTCCTGACACCCAGCTGAGAGCTGAAACGATTTGTGGTGAATGCTGTTTTTGTCTAAAACAGTCAATTCGCTACATCCCCCCACAACACAGAAAATTACTGGGTTTTCAGCACATTTGTTTCTTCTCATCCCATTCGGGAATGCCCTACTTCCGGTAAGAGGAAACTAACTGGATACCATTTGGTATCCAATCGGACACCAGATATCAGCAGATACTGTGGTATTCGGCCAGATATCGGATATCCGTGGATACTCATTTCAGCTCTAGTCCAGAGGTAAGACAAGGCTGGAAATAAAGGAACATAGAGCAAGACAAGGCTAGTAATGAGTTGGGGCAGAGCAAAGTTAAGGCAACAATAAGGCAGGGGAAGAAGAGCAGAATAAAGATAGGTCACACAAGTCTAGGACAGAAAATGAGATCAGGTCAGATGACCATTCAGTTTCCTGTTGCTACAAGTCAGCCTTATATGCTGTTTCGTAGCATTCCAGTAAACCCAGGGGGCAGGGTTTAAGAGACCTGGGTCTTGACACACTTGCTGTGGCAGCCATGGAACTCCAGAGCTTGTGCTGCAGCTGCTGCGCAGGTGCAGCTCTGCTGGAGAAGCAGTGGTGTGTGTGTGTGTGTGTGTGTGTGTGTGTGCGTGTGTGTGCAAGATAGCAACAGCACTGCCCGCTTGCCAGCCCCAATCTTCCTGCCCACCCTTCCCATAGACTCTGTAGATGTCCTGGTTGGGATGCCTTGAAGCATGGCTTAGTGGGGGGCCCTGCACATCCTTTAATTAAGCTCTGTTTGGCACAAGAAGAAAGCCAGTCCCTTACCATGTTAATTGCAGGCCCACGTTCCCATTGGCTTCAATGGCGAGTCTGTTCACCGCAAGGTTGAAGGCTCAAGCCTGAAGCCAGTATTAATAGGAATTTCTGGGAACGCGTCGGGCTAAGCAATGTCATTCTGATCTGTGAACTGAGTCTGGCGACTAATCACTCGCTAATCCAGGAAACTCTATTCCTCATTCTCCTCAGCGCTGGCAGGGATATGTGGTCTTCTATTCCTTAAGTCTTCAATATCCGTGGTAAGACGGGTGATAGGGATGCAGCAAAGCTGGGGGGGGGGGGGGGGGCGGGGGAACTGTTACATATTCAGCACCTTTTCATTCAGTTCCAGTCCGGGTTATTTTTACCCAGCTACAATTCAACAGCGGGACAAAGGGAAGGAAGGAACATGCATGCAGCATGCTGCGTGGAAAGAAATAACCCCTCGTCCCCTTCAGCGCGCATTTTAAATCGAGAGCAGCAACTGGGAGATGTTGGCAGGGCCAGTGCATGCAGCCACTGTCAGAGCCCACAGGGATTAGTGGGCTTGCGAATCCCACGCACCGTGAATTTAATTTTCCGCTTCCCGTACAGTGTTAATTCATTTTGGCGAGAGAGAGTGTGTGCATTCCCGTTTGACCGCTCTGTTTTATCTCCTCTCTAATCTGATTTGTGCTAAGGGATGGATCAGCCCTACATGCAGAGACAAGGTAATAAACTAGAGGGTCGCAGACTGTAGGGTTTATGAAGGCTGAGTGGGTGACTTATGAAAGAGCGTAGGCTCAGCCAAAAACCAAAAGGGATTTGGCTCCCAGAGCAAGCTGCATTTATATCATGCCCAGCCCTGGTTTATTGGGATCATTTGCTGCCCACCCTAAAGCTCATCCTGATTTCCATTGCCCCAGATGGGACTGGCTCCATCTGAAACAATGGGTCCGACTGGTTTCCAGAATTATTGGGGTGGGGGGAGCGGGAGTGGGTGGGTGGGGGAGATTTACCTACTGACCTTAGCAGCTAGTCTGTTGATGACCTGGTCGCTTTCTGGAATGACATCTTGACCATGGCCATCGACACCATTGCACCCAGGCACTTGTCTCCACTGCTGCAGCAGCATAGTTTCCCTGGTACACAGAGGACCTGGGCCGACTGAAGTGGGAGGGTAGGCGGTCAGAGCACAGGTGGCACTCAACTTGTGCTGAAGCCGACCAATTGCGGCACAGATAGTTTTTAAAGGACAATGCTGTGGCTGTGATGGCGGCGAAGAAAGCTTTCTTCTCCAGTATCATAGCGTCTGCAGTCTTGTCCAGCAGAACTGTTCCAGATAGTGAGGGTCCTGGTTGATCCAGTTTGCTTTATGGGAGGGTGTTTTTTTTTTTTAAAAGGCACAGCAGAACCCATGGCACAGCAGAGGCAGCAATGGCAGCAGCAGCAGACATTGGATTGCCAGGGTACAAATCCCATGGCTAGGCAGAGGCAGCACTGGCAGCAGCAGCAGGCATTGGATTGCCCGGGCACAGAACCCATGGCACAGCAGAGGCAGCAGACGCGGACATGGAATTGCCGGGGCACAGAACTAGGGATGTGTAAACAGAACGGGGTTTGGATGTTCGGCCGTTCGGCCCGGAAACCTAGTTCGGATTCGGGGGTTCGGTCCGGTGGAGTTTGGTCCCGCCGAACGTTTGGCAGAGTTCAGACCCACTGGGAGGCTTGGAGAGCTCCAGGGACCCTCAGGGGTGCCCATGGTGGCATGGCAGGCCGTCGGAGACCCAGCAGCAGCAGCAGCAGAGACTGGGAAGGCTTGGTGCTTGGCACCCCGGGTTGCCCGGGCAGGCAGGCTCGGTGCTTGGCCCCTGGAGCTACCCGTGGCGGCATGGCAGGCCATCGGAGACACAGCAGCAGCAGCAGCAGAAACTGGGAAGGCGTGGCGCTTGGCATTTGGCACCTCAGCTTGCCCGGGCAGTCAGGCTCGGTGCTTGGCCCCCGGGGGTGCCCGTGGCTCCATGGCTGGCCGGCCAGTGGCAGCAGCAGCAGAGGCCAGGAAGGCTTGGGGTTTGGTGGCTGGACTTGCACCCCTACTTGGCCGAGCATTGCAGGCTGCCAGGCATTGGTGCAGCAGTGGCAGACATTGGATTCCCCGGTAGCAGAACCTATGGCAGCAGTGGCAGCAGCAGCAGACAGACACCTTGATGAAAAACAACTGCTCCACCAACTTGGCCCCCAGTCTCAGGCGGTGTAGCGAGCAAATGTCCCCCACCATAGAGAACACCCACTTGCTGGGGACATTCATTGGTAGGCAG
>QEPC01008240.1:695521-712884 GCA_003113815.1 Sphenodon punctatus | reverse complement strand
GCTGCAATGCCTGCTGGGCCTTTCTGGGCGCTGCAATGCCTGCTGGGGGATTTCTGGGTGCTGCAATGCCTGCTGGGCCTTTCTCCCATTCCACCCCATTGTACCCTGGAGGTGCCCCGCTGTCCATCACCAGTTGCACCTGATGCAAGGTGGATTTCTGCTCAAGAAGCCACTCGAGCATCAGGAAGGTTGATTTCCACTGTGTGGACACATCCTGCACCAGCTGGTGCACTAGGGAGCCTTGCTCGGTCTGCTTTGTCCAGAGGAAGTTGCTGCCCTTCACGCTCTGCTTAAAGAAACTGGCCAGCTTCCTCCCCCACTCAATCAGGGAGCTAAGGGTGCCTGCCCCAATCCCCTTGTCCCCCAAGCCCAGAGCATCCCTGACCACCAGGTGAAGGGTGCGTGTGGCACAAGGGATGCTGGTGACGCCCCCCCTCGTGGACTGCACTCAATATATTGGTCACATTATCGCTCACCACGCACCCCTTGGTGAAGGGCGGACCAGGCGTGACCCACTCCCTCACCATGGTGGTCAGGGATGCCTTGATGTTCCAAGACGTGTGGGGGCCATCCATTACTTCTGCTTGAAGCAGGGCCCACCTATACCCTGCTTCGGGACCCCTCTTGCCACTGCCAAATGCTGCCTCTGGGTCCTGCCACCAGTGCGCCATCACTGCCATGTAGGCATGCTGAGCATTCCTGCTCAACCACAGGTCTGTGGTGAAGTGGACGGTGGCACCCCCAGCCCCTCCCAGCTGCTCCCTCACCCGCTCCTTTAAAGCCCGGTAAAAGGCTGGCACCAACTGCCGACTCAGGGTGCTGCACGACAGCAGCTTAAACTGGGGGGCCAGGAAGCCAATCAGATGCCTGAACCCCATGTACCCGACCACTGAGAAGGGCTGCCCATCCAGTGCTATCATTTCCCCCAACATGCTAGAGGCAGATGTTGACTGACCGCTGCAGTCAGGAACCCGCTGGCATCCACTGCCCCTGCCTGCCCACTTAGCAGCACAGCGCTGTGACAACCCCTCAGGTGCCTCACCATGGCAGTTGTTCCAAGGTTGGTGAGCACCTGCCCATGCTTCACCACCTTCTGGTACAAAGTGCATTGCACCTCCCTGGGATCATCCGCCCACACCAACTTAAAATGCACCAAGATGGAGGATTTTTTGCCCACTCCTGCCTTCTGGCCCGCACTGGGAGACGCACCGCTGCCAGCGCTGCTGGGAGGGGCAGAACATGGTGGCAACACAGCTCTCAAAAGAACAGCCATCACCTCAGCTCCAGACATCTCAGCGGGACTAGTGTCTGCCTCGCTGTCCCCAATCACAGTGATGTCCCGCGAAGGGAAGTACTGGGACCCTGAGGCTGATCGACTGCCCACCATGCTGCTGCCACTCTCCCTGTGCCCCCTATAGCTGCTGCTCTCTCTACTGCCATTGCCCGGGGATCAAACCCTGCCTTTAGCAGCCGGGGTGGAATCCACCAGCCCTGGACTGCTGGGGATCACCTCAATAATGGGGGACAATGGTGGCCCATGGTGATCTTCGGACCCTGCCCCTGAAGCACCTGCACCTGCAGCAGCAGCAGAGACATCCGCAGCCTCCTGGACTGCAGGCCTCCCAGTGCCCTGTGTGGCAGTGGAGGACGCTGGCAGGAGGTGACGCTGAACCACATCCCTAGTGCCACTGCTGGGAGCCTCTGAAGCCTGACTGTCAAAATCAGGTCTGTGGAGTTTGGGGCGTAGTGTTGGGCTCGGGTTGCAGCTGATGCCTGTCACTCTGCTGGCATGGCCCCTGCCACCTCTGCTACGTGCCGCATTGCTTGCCTTACGGGCAGCAGACCAGCCTTTCCTGCTTCCCTTCTCCATTTCTCCCACCCATATAATGCAGAGGATAGTTTATATTTTTAAAAATTTATTTATTGAAATGTGGAATATAATATATATCTACTACAATAACTCTATTAACTTTTCTAAAACCTATGGAACTAAATGGAATATTATCTAATATCTACAAAGGCCTAGCTCTACAAACATGCTATAAAATATTAAAACTGATTTACTACACATTATCTCTATAACTTAGGCCGCTTTTAGACGAGCGGCGGTCCGTTTCGCGTCGTCGGCGCGCATATTTTGAAACTTCCGCCTGGTCTAATTAGATGAGACGGAAGTGGCTTAATATGCGCATATTACGGCGGAGGCGCATTTTTTAAGTGTGCGAATTAAATACCTCATAATCGAGGTATTTAATTTGCGCACTTAAAAAATGCGCCTCCGCCGTAATATGCGCATATTAAACCACTTCCGTCTCGTCTAATTAGACCAGGCGGAAGTTTCAAAATATGCGCACCGCCGACGCGAACTGGAGCGCCGCTCATCTAAAAGCGGCCTAAGCTAACCCCTACATCTATCTACACAGGGATGAGGGGGACACAGACAGCTTACAACAAACAACACAGGGAGGGGTACAAAACTGAAATGAAACCTAAATCAATCTAATCCTACTCTAAATAACTCCAAAAACAGGGGAAGGGAATCAGGGATGGAATATATACAGGGAGGAGGGAAGGATTCAATGGAGGGGAGGGAGAAGAACACCGGGAGGGGTACAAAATAAAAACAACTAAATGTATTTAATCTAATCTAAATAAATGAAACTATGGAGGTAAATGTGTGGAAATGGGTGAAATAGGAGGAGGATGGCGATGGATTGGGAGGAACGCAAACTGCCAAGTCAGTGGTCTGAGGAAAAGAGGGATGGTGATTGGGCAGGCTGGCTGCTAGTCCAAGCTTCTCCACCCCTCCTCAGATGACCCCACCCCTCCCTGGGCCTGCCAGCCAGATTTTTCCCGCCTGAACACTGCCCGAACTCATCTGAACACGCCCAAACTGTTCGGGGTTTTCTGCGTTCAGTTCTGGGCGTTCGGTTTGGCCGTCCGAACTGGCTGAGTTCGGTCCGAACTCTGAACCGTGTTCGCACATCCCTAAGTCTTATGTCCTGAACAGGTCATCAGCCATAAGGCCCAAGTGCAGCGAATAAGGGTGAGTGGCAGCCCAGGGCTGCATTCTGCCTGAGCAGTGGTGAGAGCCCAATGGTCAGAAGTCAACAGTAGCGTGGAAAAGGGAAGGTGTGAGAGCACAGGAGTGAGTCACAGCTGGTTGGGGAGGGTCAGGGTTGGGGATGGTGTGTCCACAGCCAAGGAGGAGGGGAGCTCGGGCCCTTTGGATACTCCCACCTAGTTGTCTCCCTCCCTGAGTGGCTGCAGGAAGGGCTTGCCTGATGAGCAGCAAATCAATGAATCAGGGGTGCATTTAAGCTAGAATGGTCCTGGTGAACATTTATTTATTTAATGCATTTATGAGTTGCCCCGTACGCCTATGGCATCCTGGGGTGACGTACAACTAAAAACATTCAAATGATGGAATGAACCCCCCCGCCCCCCATCTCCCAGAAACAGAGGAGACACTTAAAGTAAGGACCTTCCATATCCGTGGGGGTGGGGTGTGTATTCTATTTTAGATTTTGGAGGGGGGGGGAGCGGGTGGAGACAAGGTTAGGGGTTGGTTATTTGGATTTTCAAGTCATTTCAGTATGGTTATGCCATTTTCTGCAATTACACATGTACAATAGCACTATTGCTGAAATGACATAAGCAAAGTGACAATATGATCGAACAACAGAAATACCAGAACCCAATCCTCCGAAAAACAGGAGCAACCAAAATGAAACAACCAGAACAGATATAGACAAGCATTTATCTGCGATGCTGTAAACAGATGATATCCTGCTTGAAGCAGGGGATTGGACTAGATTACCCTTGGCATACCTTCACCCCTACAATTCTATAAGTCTATACCCGACGGAGCATAAACAGATATAGGTTATTATTACCTGAACTACCATTTTCAGTTCATGTAAGGGATAGTCAACAGGTTTACCACTTTAAAAACAAAAACAAAACCCGTTTCAGTTCTGCAAATTACTGAAATGCCAGAGTAAGTGAAATATCAAATTGAAGAAAAGAAAAAAATGAAGTTGCAAAGGTTCGTCGCCCCCCACGGCCCTCCTCGGCACGGGGAGCGGCTCGAGGGCGGCGTCTATTGTCCCGCCCCCCCCGGCCATTGCGAGGAAGAAGACATAGGGGCGGGGGCGCATGGCACAACAGTGACACAGTGTGAAGCGAGCTCTCGCGAGAGCTGAGAGCTCGTGGCCGCCATCTTGCCCCAGGCGCAGACCCCGCCATTGCACGTCTGGGCTTCATTGAACGAGCAGCATGTCCTCGGCTTGTGCGAGGGAGCAGGCGACGGCGGCAGCAGTGTTGGAGAGGGGCTCCCAGGCGAGGCAACAGTAAGCGCAGCAGCGCTGACAGGGTGGAGCACTGAGTGGGGCACGTGTAGCGGGGCTCTCCCCTCTCACACTGCCATCGGCGTCGAGCCACAGTAAGTGGGGAGCGCCGGCCAGGCAGCTCTGGAGCGAGAGGGCACTGGGTGAGGAGCTGCTCTTTCCCAATCCCCCTCCCGGCCCATCGAAGCAGGGGACCTGAGGCCCCCCAACAGTGAGGGAGTTCCTGCGTGGGTGAGCGGTGGTTCCCCCCCCCACCTTTTGATGTTGACTCTCGCCCTTCTTTCCCTCTCTCTTGACACTCAGGGGGAGGGAGGGCTGAGGCCTGCTGCATGCACGGAACCCCCTGTGCAAAGGGGGGTGGCGGGTGGTTTTCTCTAGCCCTTCCCCCCCAACTTGCGGAGTAAGGACAAGGGGCACCCCCCCAAGTCCCCGGGTGGCAAGGGGTGTGGACCGGGGGTGAAGGAGAGAAGAGGCGTCCTTATGGCCCACATCTCCTTTTCTGTTAGTCCTTGTATTGTGGGCTCAACCGGCCTATTAGGGAGATATGGCAAAGGGAAACAAGGGAAGAAAGGGAAAGGGCCCAGCTAAGAAGGCCCTGGCAAAGCGGGTAGAGGATGTGCTAGAGTCCCTGCAGGCCCAAATGCCAGGTTGCGAGGGCGTCCTGCACAGCCTCGCCGGTGGGGGACATGCCCGGCCCCCTGGGGAGGTGCAACCAGGAAGGGGTCCCCCGGGCGGGGGCGTGTCAAGGAAGGAGGATGTCCCAGTGTTGGAATCAGGCCAGGCAATGGGGGAGGCATGTAGTGAGCCGGCACGAGCGGAGGAGTCAAGCGGGAGCCAGGCAGACGCCGGCACTGCACAGAGGGATCCACCAAGGGCTGGGATCAGGGCTAGCACACGAGCGGTGCAGCCGCCAGCCCTGTTTAGAGAGGAGACAGGGGACATGGGGGGAGGGCTGCCCGGCGCTCCCCCCTTCCCCCGTGGGAGGCCACCCGCAGCAGGGGGGAGACAGCCCCCAGCAGCGTGGGTGGGGCAACCCCCTGCAAGGCCTCTCTCCCCACAGGGGGTGGGGGGGAGGTGCCATTTGTTGCCCCCTAGGGGCGAGGAAGGAGAACCACCGAGCCAGCGAGCTCACAGTGATCAACTAGCAGCAATTGTCGAGACCCTGAATGAGTTCATGGGACGATTTGTGGCTCTTGAGGAAAAAGTGGCCGAGCTGGCGGAAGGGCGGCAAGCCACCATGGATCGGATGGAAAGCGGCGTACAAGGCACAAGGGTGGTGCAGTTGTCAGCTGACCCAGGAGACCACAGTCAAGGGATGGAACCCCAGCCCATGCCCCTAGAGTCGCTGGTGACCGCAGATGAAAGCGGCAATCAACAACCCTCAGGTAGGTGCCCACAGTGCACCCCTTGCCAGTGCGGGCGCAGGGGGGACACCGGGGGCAGAGAGCAACATACACCAGTTGGCCTTGCAGCCCAGAAACGCTTGGGTTGGGTGGGGTCATGGGTCCCATGGCCGGGACAAGAGGCAGGTGGGCCCCCCAAGACACCCCTGACCACACCAGAGGCAGGGGGGAGGCTTGGTCAGAGTAATACAGTAGGCAGCCAGAGCGAAGGGGAGTGCGTGGCGTGTCAATCCAGGCCCGCACCGGTTCCGCCGGTCTGCGCGGAACCCGGAGCCTGGGCGGCCGTGGGGGCGCCGATAGGCACGTACTTGGCACAGCACACCTGGGATAAGATCTGGAAAGGTGAGTATGTTGACGTGTTTGTCCTGTTATATACTGAGCCGGTGCCCGACCCCAACGCTGCCGAGAAGGAAAAAGAAAAGGAGCGTTTTAAGCATCCAAAAGTCGACAGAAATTGGGCCAACTGGTCGGCTGCCTTCTTGGTATTGATGGGGGTCATGGTGCAGGTGGCGCCTGACAGGGCAGTGGAGCTGATAAAGTACCAGAACATCGTGCGCTGAGCCTACGACACCAGTAACCCGGGGGCGTGGCTCTGCTATGATGAAGGTTTTTGGAAATGGGCAGCAATCACCCCGGGGCTCAGATGGAACAATTATGCCCAGGACCTCTGGCTTGAATGCATGTCCAACGTGGTAGGCACCCATAGGACTGATAGCGACCACACGTTGACTGGGGGGGGGGGAGTGGCCCCAATGAATGATCCCTTTCAGTCCAATGGGTGCCGTGGGAACCAGAAAGCAGGGACCTGCTGGGATTTTAATGAGCCAGGGGGCTGCGCCCGCTCCTCATGCCACTTTCGGCATGCTTGCTCCCATTGCTGGGGGGGACATGTGGGGGGTCCAGTGTAATAGGGCGCGTTCATCCCCTAGAGGTAGGCCGAGAGGAAGAACAGCAACACAGGGCCCACAACAGCAAGGGGGAAGCAAGGGCGCCAACCCCGGTCAGCCATAGCGCATTGACACTTGTGCTGCGAGGTTGCCCGATGGTAGGGGAGGTTAGATATGTAGTGTCAGGTTTCAGGGAGGGGTTCATGATCCCAGCTAAGTTTGACCAACCAAGGACTTGGGTGAAGGACCTTCAATCAGTTAGCAGGAAGGAAGACTTGGTGGCCGCCAAGCTTCAGAAGGAGCTCGTGGAGGGCCGGATAGCAGGCCCTTTTGTGACCCATCCTTTTCCCGATCTACACGTCTCCCCACTAGGTATAGTACCCAAGAAGCAGGCGGGGGAGTTTTGCCTCATTCACCATCTGTCCTATCCTAAGGGACGGTTGGCGAAGGACACGATCCCCCCGGAGCTTTGCTCAGTCCATTATGCATCTCTGGATACGGCAATAGAGATGGCCTGCGAATGTGGCAAAGGGGTGCTGCTGGCAAAATGCAATATTAAATTGGCATTTCGCCTGCTGCCAGTCCACCCTGAGAGCTTCAGGCTACTCAGGTTCCAGTTTGGAGGCTATTACTATTACAACAAGGCGATGCCCATGGGGTGTTCGATATCTTGTTTGGCCTTCGAGTGCTTTAGCTCCCTGCTGGAATGGCTGGTGCGCCAAAGGACGCAGTCACGCTATATAATATGTTATATCGAGGACTTCCTGTTTTGGGGGCAGCGGGATCAAAGGAATGCGAAACGGTGCTAAGAAGTTTTCAGGAAATGGCTTCGGACCTGGGGGTTCCTCTTGCCCCAGAAAAGATAGTCGGCCCGGCACCGGTACTGACATTTCTGGGTATTGAGCTGGACACCAACGAGCAGGTGTCACGACTGTCATTGGACAAGTTAGGAGCCCTGGTTAGGGACATTGATGGCCTCCTTGAGCGCCCCAAAGTTACAGTCAGGCAACTGCAGGCATTGTTGGGGAGTGTCAATTTTGCATGCAGAGTAGTGGCGCCGGGTTGGGCATTCCTGTCATGGCTCTACGAGAAGGCAGGGAACAATTTACCGGCTCACTGCCACATTAGGATTATGGCCGAGATGAAGGAGGATTTGAGGACTTGGGAGAACTTCCTCCAGGGCTTCAACGGCATTAGTATGTGGAGACAGAGGTGGCTGCTTGAGGCTGGGCTGCAGGTCCAGTCTGATGCGGCCGGCTCTCGGGGCTTCAGACTGTACTGGGCTGGCTGATGGTCCGCAGCACCGTGGCCACCGCAGTGGATTCAGGAAGGAATAACCAGGGATCTTACCTTCCTGGAACTTTTCCCAATAGTCCTAGCAGTCCATTTGTGGCACAGGGAGTTCGCAAACAAAACAATATTGTTTTGGTGCGACAACCTCGTGGTAGTACATGTACTGAATTTGATGTCTTCCCATTCCAAGAAGGTGATGGGGTTGGTGAGAGCGTTTGTCTGCCAGTTCCTGGGCAGTAACATATTATTCATAGCCAGGCACGTACCGGGCGTTAACAACGGGATAGCAGACGCGCTCTCTCACCAGCAGATGGATCGGTTCAGACAGTTGGCGCCAGAGGTCAGGGAGGAACCGGAGGAACTGCCTCAAGGGATCTGGAGCATTGGATGGTAGAGATGTTCCAGGCAGTGCAGGGGTCACTGGCGTCTCGCACTAGGGAAGCATATGCACAAGCCTTGACAGAATGTCAAAACTTTAGGGAAGAAAGGGGATGGGGGATTCATTTCCCGATTACCGAGGCCCAGTCAATTCAATTTGCTATTATTTTGAGAAGGAAGGGACTGGCCCCCGGGACAATTTCAGGCAAATTGGCTGCATTAGCATTTTACAATAAGCTGGTGGGTTTTCAGTCCCCAAGCAGTGACTTCTTGGTCAGGAAAATGCTAGAGGGGTGGCATAGGGATTCCCCAAAGGTGGGAGATACTAGGTGGCCCTTTACACCGGCAATCTTATCAGAGATGTGCGGGCAGCTGCCCGAGGTGTGTTTCTCAGGTTTTGAATCCACACTTTGATAACCTGTTTAAGATTGCATTCTTTGGGGCATTTTGAGTTAGCGAAATCACGGCCGCCACATCCTCAGTCCAACGCAGAATCGTAGTAGGCATAGATGACGTCCTGGGTGGGGGTCGATGGCTTGTCTGTACTCCTGAAGGGATCAAAAACAGACCAGCACCAACAAGGTCAGACAGTTAAAATGGCAAGAATAAGGAAACGTCACCTTTGCCCAGTGACGGCGCTGGAGGCCTATTTGGAGCTGCGTCCCAACCGACCAGGCCAGCTGTTTGTCCATGCAAATGGAGCTTTGGTCACCAGGTATAAATTCTCGGCGGTCTTACGGAAAGCCCTGAAGAAATCCAATTTGCCACCACACTTATTTAGTTCCCACTCATTTAGAATTGGGGCGGCGAGCTGTGTGACAGCAGCGGGTTTATCCGACCAACAGGTAAAAGTGATTGGTCATTGGCGATCCGGTGCCTTCCGCTCCTATATGCGCAAGGTCCAGCTGTAGCAGGTAAGGGTCCAATGCCAAGATTAAGTGTGGTGGGGGAGATGCTAGGGATACAGAGTAACGGTTGTTTGTTCCTCACAGGGAGTGAACTGCTTATGCGGCAGAAGAGAGTCGTGATCGTGGGTCACAGTAGGGTATACTGGGCCGGGAGGTGAGCGGGATGCTCGTATTGGGGAACCCAGCTGGGCCTGGGACACCTGGCTGAAGTAAAGTGGAAAGGACGAAGCGGGATGAGATGGGCTCAGTTCCTGCCAGTTGTCCATGAATTGGCGAGAGAGACGCATCCAGGCATATTGGTGTTACATCTTGGGGAGAACAACCTGCCGGTGGAAACAGGTTTGCACCTGGTCACCAGTATGAAGCGAGACCTGTTGGAGGCTGCACGGGTTCTCCTGAACATGGTATTTGTATGGTCTGAGATGTTGGAGAGAATTCGCTGGAGGAATGCCGTGCACCCAAGCAAAGTGGATAGAGCCAGGAGGAAAGTGAATAAAGAGGTGGCCAGGTTGATATCTGAGTTGGGAGGCCACACGATCAGGCACCCCCAGATTAGGTTTTTGAGACTCGAGTTATTCAGGCCCGACGGGGTACATTTATCAGATGAGGGGCTCGAGCTTTATCTCAAGGCCCTACAGGCAATGCTGAGCCGGCTGTTGGGCAGATCAGGGGGGAGGGGGCGAGACTAGCCAAGCAACGCTGGCAGTCTCTAGTGGCAGGGGTCCTGCGAGTTAGTTAAGTTAGACGGTAGGGATAGTCTGCTGCCAGGTCATCTCCTTATGAGATGGGGTCCACGTGAATGCTAGAGCTTGCCCAGCCAGCGTCACGTAGGACCCAGGAAGGGGGCCGGGTCGCAGGCCCTAGGACAGAGACGGTCCAGGATCCCTGCTGACTGTGGTCACCTCCTTCCTTGGGTCACAGTAGGCAATGGCCTCCTGATCCGGCTGGGACGGCCGGGCAGGCATGACATTGCAGCAGCTATAGTTAGCACTGTTGCGGCACTGAGGAGCATCAGACCGCCTTGAGTTTACTATAAATTAAGTTAGTTAATAGTTAAGGTTAACAGGACCCAGAGGGGCATAGCCACCTCCTCCCCTGATTAAGGCTAATAAAGTTTGCTGCGACCTATTTACCCCACAATGATGGTGTCCGTGTCTTCTTTCCGGGGGTGTGGGACAATTTTGCCGTGGTAACAAAGACAAATTTGGCTATACATGGGAACAGATATGCCTATGACTACGCCTATCATTTCTGCAAAAATTAAATGTCATATTTGTTATAGCCCTAATCAGAAGGACCAATCTTGGCCTGAATAGCTGGCCTCAGTTGTAAGAGTTGAGCAGTTTGGCCATTGGGTTCTTTTGAAAATCTGGCTACATGTGGGTAAACTTAGACTAATCTTAGGGCTGGCTGATTAAACCATTTTCATGAAAATTTTGAAAATTGTAAAATCATTTTTCCAAATTTAATTTGTATTTAATAAAAAAGCAGGGTTTTAACTCAAAAATGTCAACAAAAATTCATGCTCATGGGGTTGAAACAAAATGTCAGAAAAATTGAAAATGTCAAAAAGGAATTCCACAAATTAAGTATTTTCACAGGCTTGGCCTTTTCAAAATTGCAGCTGGGGGATTCAGATTTCCCCCCCAAAGTTTCAGTTTCAAATTACAAACAGAGCTTTGTGAAAGTGTTCAGTTTTTTAAACATAAGTTGTGTTCCAAACTGTTCCAACCCCATAATGAATATCTCTTAAGTAAAGCATGCTGTGCATCACTTAACAAACAGGGAAGAGAGGCAAATTGCGTTACCAAGGCAACAATATGCAGCTACCTCTTGGGTGGAACACAACAGCTGTTGGAATGGCATGCAGCAACAGCTTAGGGAAGAAGGAGAAAGAGACGACAGCCAGTCTTAAGCACAACAGAAAATTAGAGAAACTGAAGGCAACAGAGATGCATATTCATCATGATGCAGAGAGAACACTGGAAACATGGCAGTAATGAATCTAACTAATTATTAGGACAAAATGCTTCCAAATGGAGGTTTTGAGGGTTTTTTATTCATCTTACATGGGGGACAAAGGAAGGAATCAGGGGAGAGGAGGGGGCAGAGGAGAGAAAGGGAACAGCATATGCCAGAGAATTTCTTGTAGCGGAGAACATTGCAGGAATACGAATCCCTGACTTCACAGGAAAAATGCATATCTGGTATGGAAGGCGAGCGGCCAATCCCCTACCAAGTGTGTCTGCAGTGCTGGGAGGGCGGGAGAGTGTTACCCTTGCTCTGCATGCATCCGACAACGTCCATCCATCTTAATGAGGCTTTCTGAAAACACGGCTTGTGGAGTCCTCCCCAGCTCATGCCTCCCTGCCATCCCTAAACCCCTTCATTTTTGCAGCATAAGCAGGGGGGCTTGTTTTTGGGAAAAAAAACCCACCACCAAATGAAGAAGATCTAAGGGAGCTGGTTTAGGCCGCAAATGCTCCCCAAGCCGTGATGTTGCCACCCTCAGTCAAGAGCCTGCAAGCTTCGTTGTTAGTTCCTTAAGCCACAACCCAACCTTGTCTTTGAACCATCGTGTGGAAGCCACGTGTCTATAGAAGAAACTGGCTGTTTTTGCAGAAAGCTCTGACATTTTAAAGAGCTGATTGCTGTTCCTGCCGTGTTCCTACACTGGCTGCTGAGACCTCAGAAAATGGCTTGCTCTCATATTTGGCAAAATAATTCCAGCCAACCGAGTTTAAATAGCAGCTGAACTGGAGAGAATAACCCTTACCCCAGTTTGCACAGGACTTGGTTTTCTCTCTCGTTGGGCTCTTTCTCCTTCTCCCTAAACTGTCTTTGCTCCTTCTCTAATGCTTCCCCCTATGAATGGAACTCCCTCCCTGAACAGAGACACTCTGCTGCCTCCTTCCCTACCTTAAATCCCTCCTAAAAAGCTCTCTCTTCAGTCAGGCTTTTCCTAGGTCGTCACCCAGCTCCCTTACTCACTGATGCTCCCTCTACTGTCCAGTCAGTCAGAGTTCTCTTCTCCCCTGTAACTTAGGGCACTTTTAGATGTGCCTTTAATTTTTGCGGACTTCAGAGTCTGAGTTCAGAAACCTTGCACAGGGGGAGTTTAGACGTGCAACTACCTTCCCCCACCCAGGGTCGGCCCAAGGGTTTCAGGGGCCATGTGCCAAGCCTTGCTGCGGGACCCCAAAGGCCGTCCGGCACTCGCTAGAATGGGGGGGGGGGGATTTTCAGGGGATGAGGGGCGGCTGCTTACTTACCTGCAACTTGACTGTGTCAGCTCAGCTCCGCAACGTATAACTGGGCAGGGATTCCCAGGAAGTTTACGCCCCGCCCCCCCCATGAGGACTGACTCGGAGACGCCCGGTGGGGGAAAAAACAAAAACTGGCGGCGTCTGTCAGTCTCTAGCCTGCGGCGGCGCGGAGCCCCTCCCCCTACAGGGCCATGTGCCTGGGCACTGGTGGCATATGCCTCGAGCCGGCCCTGCCCCCACCAGAAGTTGCCGGGCCACTATTAGAAACAGCGGTGTGAGCCGGCTCGTGCATTCTTTTGGAACGCGGCTTTTCAAACCTCGATATTGAGGTTTGACAAATCCAGTTTTGAAAAGAATGTGCGAACCGGCTGGCACCGCTGTTTCTAATGGCGGCTCAGCAACTTTCGGTGGGGGAAGGCATGTCTAAACTCCCCCCGTGCAAGGTTTCTGAACATGGACTTTAATGTCCACAAAAATTAAAGGCATGCCTAAAAACAGGCTGAGCTAAGCACATGCACCTGCGACTTCTCAGCTTCATGAATATACCCCTCTCTCCCTATGTTGCCCTCTCCCTTCCCTTGTTTATAATAGACTGTAAGTCCCTGTGGGCAGGGACCTATCTCTAATGCATTAATGGTTGTTCAGTGCCAGGTAGATTGTTGCTGCTAGACAGAAATATTAAATAATTTGGACATTCCCAAATTTTCCAGAAAACTGGCTGCACTCCATGGGACACTGATGGTGTGCTGGTACCAGGGTGCTCTCGAGAATTTTATCTCAAATGTCTGACCTGTGGATCCTGCATACATGCTCAGGGTGTGGTAGAGAACCTCTGTTCCATGAGACGAATCTGCCCTGCAGCTGCTTTTTTATTTGACCCCCTTTCTAGTCTCTGGATCTGTCGCACAGAGCCAGCCCCTACCCTCAAGCACTGACAGAGAGAGCTCCCAGGACAGGAGTGTAAAGGAGGGCATGCACTAGAGGACAGGGGATGGATCCATGGCCTAGATCCAGGGCCAGCCTTACCAAAGGGTGACCTGGGGCAAGCGCCTCAGGTCCAGTTATTTTCTTTACATCCACCCCACCCCCCCGCCCGAGTGGCCATCGTTTTCATCAGGGTGGGGTGTCGGGGCCCCTCTCTTTACTAGCAAGGCCCCAAACATGACCACCATTAGGGCCCCGCAGAGGGTGCCCTTAGGGGGTTGGGCCATAGGGCCCTGCTTTTTATCTTTGCCTTGGGCCCTGCAAATGCTAATGGCAGCTTTGCTTACATCCATAATCTGGATACTCTCCTTCTTCCCCCATCCTGAATATACCACTTCAGTATCGCTGCCTTCAATTCCTCTCCGGGCTGCATGGCTTGTACTAATTTTCAAAGCGACCCATGGGAGGGAGACTGGTTCCTCGCCCTGGTCTACCTGATCACTATATTTTGGACTGGAGAGGAATTGTCCCCAGGTTAGATTGGCAGTAGACTGAGGATTTATTTATTTATCCCTCTGCAACTGGTCAGCATGGGTGATTTGATTGTCATCTGGATCTATTTTACAGAGTCATGTTAGCAGGAGACCCCCTTCCACGCATGACTATTGGGGGGGTCTGAGGTTTGATACGCACTACAGTCAGGTTCCATACCCTCCCCAAAAGTAGAGAAAGAGAGGGAGACAAACATTTAATAAAAAGGGAATGTTTATTTCAAAGGGACATCAAAGAAAACACACAACGGGATACACACACACAAATATACTAATCAACACAGTCCTGGTCTGGCTGGTGGTTTTACAGGGGAAGCACAAGCAGCGGCGCCGGAAACCAAAAGTAATGTGGCGAGGGAGGGAGGGGAGACACACATACACAAAGAGAAAAGAGCGAGCGAGCGAGAGATAGAAGCAAGAGGGGAAGTCAAGACCAATGGTTACCGCTCCTTGCCGTTGAAAAGGGGACAGGCAGCCTGCGGATCCAGCAAAGTTCGGGGATGAAGGGAAGGGGCAGATCAAAGTCTGGGAGACCCTTGAGACAGACACGCACGGAGGGACCCACACGTGTTTGCATCCAAAGCTCTCTCACTTTCAGATGGAGAGTGAGGAACAGTTATAGGGCTTAGGATAAAGGATTTAGGATAGGCTCAGGACTGCCACAATAGCTCAGAGAGAGGATAAAAGGGATTCTAGGTGTGGGTCCAAACATAACAAAAAGGAAGATGCATATGGGGGCTGAGGAGACAAATAACACAATTGGATGTGAAAGGAGAGAGGCCTGGGTGTGTGTCCAGGTACAACAAAGGGAGGGTGCATAAGGTAACAGACTGGGGCTGAGGAGACAAAGGACACATCATGAAAGGAGAAAGGTTTTCAGGTGATTTGGGGATGGAAGGGGATCATGAGGGGAGCCCTGGGTTAAAGGGCAATACCAAGGTGCATTTCCACCGATTGGGCGTGGGGGTGTTGGCTTCTGTGAGGGAAACATAGGATGCTCTAAATTTCTATGCTTTGAAGCCCTTGCTAGTCTAAGTTCTATTCATCAGTGTTTGCTTAAAACAGGGAGGAGGCCCTTTCTTAACTGCCCCATACTTACTCAGGGCTTCCTCCACTTAATCACCTTTTCCAAGGGCAGACTGGTTTTTGCATGAAGGGGCCTTTTCCCCCAGGCTCCTTTGCGGCTCGGCCCCGACTCCGCTCAGGCTCCCCAATTCCCACCAATCCATGTCCCGAGTGGCCTTGCCGAACATGGGNGGGGGGGAGCTGTCTTTTTGGGGAGAATTCTGCGTCTCTGGTAACAGTCACTCCCTGTCATTTCAGACATTGACATGACCTGGTCACTCCTGCTCTCTGCTTGCGGAGCATTTTATTATAGGCTCTGTTCTTCTGTTGGTCATTTCATCCATTGGGGTGGTTTAGGTACAGCAAATCATGCCTTGCTACAGACTACACGACCCTTGAAGTCCTCCCAGACCAGTGATTCTAGGACATTTTTAAACTGTTCAGACCTTTGTGCAAAAGTATGAAATGTCAAAAATCTGAAAATGTCATTTTCATCAGTGTTGACCTCATGTCTTGTTTTGTGCCAATGAGACTATTCCACACCAGAGTCTGTGTTTGTCACGTTTCCTATGATATACTGGAAACAAAACTGAAGTCCAGTTCATTTTCACAGTCAGCAGATATTTTTCTACCTGTTTTTCCTTTGAGTGTTTGTGAATTTGGATGTTCATAAGCCCATGCCAAACTGCTGAGCTAAAAAGCTACCAGGTTTGAGAGCAAATAAACTACCAAAATGCCTAACAAGCATCCAAAAATAAGGTGATTCTAACAGCTGATCCGGAAGTCAAAGACTCAACTTGGTTTGCAGACATATATTGACATCATCATTGTAGCTCTAGTTTTACCACCACCTGTCAGCTCTAGTTTTAACACCTTTTACCCTAGGAGCCTTCCAACCCTGTCCAGATTCCTTGGAGGGAGCGGGAAGGAGATACAGCAATTTAGCTACAGCACAAGAGCTTCCCACTGACAGTGGAACTTCAGCACACAGGAGGCCAGCCCAGGACTGTTTCTGATTGGCTCAGAAAACCCACTCTCCAGATTTATATTTGGTGGTAGTCAAACGTCCTGGGTCAGCTCTCATGTTTTGGTTAGAGCAACCCAGTGGGTGTTGCCTTGACCTCTTCCTGCCTTCCTGGATTGATCTTGGCTTGTGGTCTCCCTCTGGCTTTGCTTCCTGGCTGCATCTTCGGTAAATGACCTGGCATATGGATCCAGCCACCACCCTGGAGCCCAAACCTTCGTCTGTGCTGCCTTTCCTGCTAGCATTCTCCTTTCGCGCTGTGATTCTCAAACTGGGAGGCACAGAAGGTATTCTGAAGTATGTGTGTGAGAGGACCACATCTAGCAAACACCTAGCTTCATGATCTGAGCTAAGGGGGATCTCCAAAAGCCCCCGTCGCCACAAAATGGGGGCGACAGGCCATTATCGCCCCCCCCCAAAGTTGGAAAAGAGGCGCAGACTCGGAGCGGCATGGCCGATGGAGGAGCCCTGTTAGCGGGCGCTCACTCCGTTTTTGATTGGGGTTGCTGCGGCAACCACCAGACACGCAGGTGCACTGCGCGGCGCGGGGGTCTGGAGCCCCTCCCCTTTAGAAGGGAGTAGCCCCTGTAGCCGCGTGCGAGCAGCAGAGCCGGGAGGAAGTGGAAGAAGCAGTCACACCCACCCACCCGCTGGCACTGTTGTTTCAAACGGTCGCCGTTAGAGGGGCCAAGGAGGAATTTTGGTGAGCAGCCTCTTTTGCAAGGATCATTTTTTGCCTCCTTGGCAGTATCAGCATAGGCTAAATAGGTTAATTGGCAGCAAATGTTCTTGTTAATTAGATACCAATAATTATAATATGGAAATAATTGGCACAATGCAAGAAATAGGAGAATACGGATTGGCAATAAATGAAGTACATAAGGGATATTAACACTGCACTCGGCAGGGGTTCAGCAAGTTAGGTTAGGATAAATAGGTATAAGATAGTTAAAAGAGTCATCTCCATAAGAGATGGGGATGGGATAGCTCGTGTAATACAGGGCACAGCATGCACAGGGGTCATAACCCTAGGAGGGGTGCTTTGCAGGGTGAGTAAGGGCGTGCACAGCCTTCATACCCTGCCGGGAACTTACCGACTTACTCACGCCCACAGTGGGCACACACCCCTTTGGCCATTCATTCATTTCATTCATTTCATTTATTAGATTTATATACCGCCCCATCCTGCACAGCAGCTCGGGGCGGTTTACAACAATAAAAACATTTAAAACATTTAAAATACAACCATAAAACATATAATAAAGCTAGTGGTATATAAAATAAATAAAACAGGTGGGGGATTAAAAATCACCCC
>QEPC01008240.1:626952-679499 GCA_003113815.1 Sphenodon punctatus | reverse complement strand
GCCCCCCCCGCACCGGCAGCAAGCAGGTGAGTCCAGGTGGTAGTGGATCCCTGCAGGCAAAGCTCTGCGGCTCCAGCCGCTGTCCCCGGGCTTTTAGCCCCCGCTACTTCCGGGTGGGGGGGGAGGGGACAGGACAGCCCACGTGGCTGCCCTCTGCGTTCCCCCCCCTACCCCCAACTCACAGGTCTTTTGTTCTTGGTCCCCGCAGGTATCCCGCGGGGACGAAGCAGCAGCGGCGGCGGCCCCAGCGGCGAGCGGCAGCGGCAACAGCGGCGGCGGTGGTGATGGCAGCGGCGGCGAGGCAGACAAGCCCCCCCCCGCACCGGCAGCAAGCAGGTGAGTCCAGGTGGTAGTGGATCCCTGCAGGCAAGTTCAGCATGGTCCCGGTCTCCCGCAGGGCCAGCCTCACTAGTGAGCGACCCAGGGCAACCATCTCAAGCCCTGCTCTTTCTGTGGCCCCCACAGTGACCCCTTTTTTCACCAGGGCAGGGTGTTGGGACCCCATTCCCTTCCAGTGGGACCCCAAACCACCTTTAGGGCCCCACAGAGGTTGCCCCCAAGGGGGTATGGTCCCCAGGGCCCCCACTTTTTATCTTTGGCCTGGGCCCTGCAAATTCTAAGGCCGGCCCTGGCCTCCCTCAACCTTTAATCTTACTCTGCCTGACTTACTGGCAGATGAGGACCCTTGTAATAAGGCAGACAGCAGGGCTGTCGGGCCCTTTAAAAGAGCTTGAAGGCGAGGTGTTGAGGAGAGTGCAGAGACCCGAGCGGTGGTTTGAGGGAGCCCTGGCCCTCACTGCAGGCAAGGCCATGAGAAACAGCCCACTCAATGAGACAGCCAATTCCAGAGAGGGGCTGGGATCTAGATACGCTCTCCAGAAGAGCAGAGTGATGAGGTTATTATGAAACCCGAGCTGGAGCAGTGGGAGAGGATGCTCCAAGGAAGACGGCTGAAGCGAGGAGGCTTGCCCAGGTGAGAGGGCTAGAGGTGGGCTGGGACCTATGGGAGCTCACCCGAAGACACAGTGGCCTGGAGAAGGCATAAGGGGCCAAGAAACCCAGGAACAGAGGCTCATTGAGGCCACAGGGCTCGAGGTGAGTGGCTCACTGGAGCACACATCTCTTCACACCACCTTCACGTGGGCGGGCGGATGAGTGGCTCCTGGGTGACCATGCATGGTAAAACATCTCCTTTAAAAACACCCTATGAGGCTGCCATCTGCTACAGCTAAAATTGGGTGAAAACAACACAACTCCATTTAACACACTTTAACACCGCATTAACATTTATTATGCCTGTTGCAGGGCTGTATTAGTGCCCTATGCAGCCCTGTAACATGCATAAAGAACGTTAAATTGGTGTTAAAGTGGAGTTAGCATTATGTCTGTTTTCACTCATTGCTACCTTTCTTGGATGATAGGGCTCATCAGAGGGCTGTCCCGCCCATTTCTGACATAACTTTGCCCCTTGCAGAGCATCATAATGTCACAATGCACCACGGAGGAACAGGGCTGCATCAGAAAATGCATACAGGGTTTAGTAAAGAACTAGGAGACTAGTCTGGGGCAAAACTGGGAGATATGGTAACCCTAGCTGTAATCACTGCCATTCCCGTGTGTCTTACTGTTTTTCTAGTTAGGTTTACCAGGCGCTGCTGGTTGACAGGTAGTGGCCTCCTCAACTCCAGAGAGTTGGTTTTCCTCCTGAGCAGACGGGTTTATTAATGACAAGTGCTGCCATAAAAGCACAGCTTTGTTGCCTTGCTCAGATGCCATGGCAACCCCAGACAACTTTGTTTAATTGCAGCAATGGAGCTAGTCCCCCCTCCTGGAAGTCTTCTCTCCCCAGAGCTTTCCTGGTGGAGAGAGACTCCGGTGCAGGGACTCTGAGCTCCTTAGGGATTAACTGGATCCAAGGGCAGCTGGAGGCTGTAAATGCTCTTCCGTGCTGCATGCAGAAGGTATTTGCTGCCATCAACCTGCAGAAGAGCAACAGGCTGCGGAGCGTGGTGCTACAAGCAGCCGGTATGGTGCTGAACAACCACAGGCTTGGCTTTTATGGGAAGGAGGACTGTGAATGTTATTATTAATTATTATTATATTATTAATAATAGTAAATTTATACATCACTCTTATCCAAAGAACGGCTCAGAGTGGCTTACAATAATAGCAATAATTAAACAAATGTACATATTAGGAAAAATACCCCCCAAATTAAACACACACCCCATTTCCATTCCTTTGCCTTTCACCTAAGGGACCCCCCCACTCATTACTTCACACTCATACCCACCTCTCACTGAGAGGGAAAGGGATGTGACATTCCCACCCACCCCAATTCCACCGTCTCCTCAAACTCATCTTCAAAATATATCAAATGTAAAAAATCCAAATTTGTAAACTCCCATATAAACCCCAGCACATCTATTCCCACTCCCTTGTTTCTCACCCAGGGGCTTCCTCTACTACCCACTCCAGTTTCTCCCCCATGATCAACCCCTCCTGCCACACACACAGTAAGAGGAACATGGCTGTCCCAATTAACCCAGTCCCATATTCCCCCCACTCTTCTTCCCTTTCCCACTAACCCATATTGCCCACTAAACCATTAAAAATACAAATTATTATCACCCCCAGCTCCCATGTCCCCTTCGGATGGTAATGCAGCTGCAACTTTCCTTACAGCCCCAGCAACCACAGTGCCTCTCAATGGCAGAGCGGGTAACCGAGGCCCTAGCCCAGAGCCAGAGTATGCCATGATTCAGCCCCTTCTTTTAATCTTATTGCTAAAGCAGCTGCCTTACTGAACTCCTTGCAGCTCGTTGCTTTAAGAGCTGTTGCCTGCAGTTTTAAAAACGCCTAGCTCCTGTTTGCACTTTGCATAATTGGAGTTTGCCTATTGTCTCCCAGTCCTTTCTCTTCCTCAAGGCCACTGGATTATTACTCCCCCGCCACCTCAGAAGCAGCTGCATTTCAGCCATGTACCTAGGATGGAAGTCACCCTGGGAATGAGCAGCAGTGTTGCTCTATGGCCTGTGTTATCACCAGTTGTGAAATTATCCAGCCTTCTCCAAAAGAAACCCTCCGCCGGGATTGAGGCGAGCAGGCACCAATGAGCATTGTGGCTCTCTGCACACCCCTTGGGGCTAATGCACATCCCAGCTACCACAATGTAAATCCAGAGCCTCTTCGCTCAAGTCAATGGGGCGACTCTGGATTTACAGTGAGAGCCAAGTCATGCAGAAGTAGTTCCTTTCTTGGCTTTAAAGTTACCAACCATTAATTCTACCCACTCCCTCTTCACTCCTACATTATTCAGCACATAGATGGAGAAATGAAGCTAGGATCTAGGGCTTGTCTTACCAGACCTTTTATTATCAGACTCGGATTTGGCCACTGTCATCCATGCCTTCGTAACCTCAAGGCTAGACTACTGGAATGCACTTTAAGTGGGGTTGCCCTTGATGACTGTTCAGAAGCTGCAGTTGGTACAGAATGTAGTGGGTCGCCAGGAGCACATTACTCCAGTGCTCCACAGTCTAGACTGGCTACCAAAAGCTTTCCAGGCACAGTTCAAATTACTGGGTTTTTTTTTACCTTGATGATGTCAGGGCCCAGCCCAGGTCATGGGTGAGCTCACCAGACTGGGCCCAAGCAGAGTCAGGATAAGGCAGGTCCCAACAGGCAGGATCAGGCCCAAAGGGGTCCAGGAACAAGGTCAGTCCACAAAGAAACAAGCAACACACACACAGGAAGAGACATTGCTCTGCCCATATTCCTGCTGCCTATGGGCACACTCTTATACTGCAAGCAGCCAATCCCATGAGCAGGGGGAGTGGCCTAGTTGCAACACAAAGTCAGTCATAGCACCCAGAACCAAGCCATGGCCTCTTCGTCGGGGATCCGAATAATCACAATTCCGTAACATTATTCTAAGAGTATGTATCTACATTAAATTGGTGTAGATGTATCATGCATCCCCTATAGGATATTTATAAATGCTCTGAAGGTTTACAACAACTTGTGTAGAAAATTCTTCGCTTAATAGGCAGGAAAAAAGGTGGGGAAAACTACGTAGCTATCTTGTACTGGTAGGTGACTCAAAAGGCAATCTTAAGATTACAAAAAAATCAACATTAAAGAATGTATAAAACAATAAGAATTAAGAAATGTATAAAAAATAATGAAATACTCTCCAACTCACCTAAAACAGTACCTCAAAAGAAATGGGTACTAGTAAAGTAGATACCAGGCTGCTCATCTAACATGGAATAGCAGCATCTTAAGTAGCCCACATAAGCGGTAGCCAACAATCAATTGTTAAACATTAATGGCTCACTCTGTGTCTTCCCCCAGCATCAGTACCATCTGGGGAGAGACACTTACCAATGGATGAAGCCTCATTTAAAAAAATGCACTCTTTCATCAATACACACACACACACACACACACACATTGTGTGTATTTTACTGTTTTCAGATGGACACGTGGTTGGTCCCCCTAGAGCTACTCCAGGGATGCATCCCCACATCTGCCTGTATCCAGCCCCGCCCGCCTTGGCCCATGGTCCACCCTCATGGCAACACAGACCACAGAGGCCCTTTTTAAATGAGATGCATCCACTCATGCCCATGCATGACAATGCAGTGGACATGAGTGGGTGCGTCCCATTTGAAAGTGGTGGCAGGTAGGTGGATGGGTGGCAAAAAAAACCGCAGGTTGCTCTGTGTGGGGACATGTGTGGGGATGCATGGGGGATGGGTGTGCGCTTGTGTGCACCCCCCTACAGCGGCACACCTATGGACCGCTCCCCCAGCTGTGGCCCATTTAAAAAGGGCCAGAATTGCGGACTAGAGTGTATGCAACGCTATGGGGTTGCCCGGGGCAACAGTTGGCTGGCGGTGGAGCAGCAGTGTAGGTCTGCACAATGCACATCAGACAGACTGCTGCTCTGCCTCGGGTCGGTGTCCTAGGTTTGACTGACCCGCTCTGCTGGCAGTGCTCCAGGATGTTCCAAAGTGCTGCTGGCAGGGGCAGGGCTCCACCTCTGCTCCACCTGCACATCTGCTGGGTTGCCTTTAGATGGATGGGCCGCCTGGGGGTGAGGCAGATCAGAGGCGGGGCTGCTGTCCATCTGAGAACACCCACTATGGGTGTTTTGCTGAGGTATCCAGAATTTGGGGTCTCTGTGTAATCTTATTCAAGTATGTGTACATTAATGTTTTCAGGATTAGCATCGTAGACTTGGAGGGAGGGGGAAGACTCTCTTTTTATGATGCATTCATATAATAGGGATCTGGGTCTCACAGGCACATGGGTGAGGTCAGAGATTAGATTCCTTTTTGCAATGTGGTCTAATGCCATTAAATATAGAAGTTGGTGGTGGTGACTCCAGAATATACATGGGTGGGAGTGTTAGTGTGGTATAGTGGATAAGGTGCTGGACTTGGACTTGGGAAGCCAGGGTTCAAATCCCACTTTAGCTGTAAACCCACTGGGTGGCCTTGAGCAAGTCACAGTCTCTCAGCATAGAGAGTCAGAGTCAGTGTGGTGTAGAGGATAAGGTCTTGGACTTGGTCCTGGGGAGCCAGGGTTTAAATCCCACTCTAGCCATGAACTTGCTGGGTGGCAATCACAACCTGTCAGCCTCAGTTTCCCATCTGTAAAGAAATGTGTGTGTCTGTCTGTCCCTGTGGTTCACCTCACCCTTGTCCATCTTAGATTGTAAGTCCACTGGGCAGGGATCCAAAAGTGCTGTGTACACCTCGTAATGCTATAGAAATGATTAGTGGTATGAATGGGAGCAGCATTTGACCCCAGGGTATGTGGAACCCAGGCCTGTTTTATGGTAAGGCTCAGCTAACAGCTAGAGCCGGAATGAATATCCACACAACTGAATAAATCTGTCAAATTCATGCTGTTCAAACTGAAACTGACAAAGCAGATAATAACATGGTTATTTCTTGACTACCTGTTTAGGGATATTTCTACTTGGTTATTTGATCAATAACTGAAGGCAGAGGCATAGCTAGGTTGCAATGGACCCTGGGGCAGAAAATGAAATGTGGGTCTCCCTCTGCCCCCCTCCCAGCATCAAGGAACACGTGTGCATCAGGCAGCATGGGCCTTCCAGACTTGTGAACCTCAGGATGTCTGCACGTCCTGTTCCTATTAGAGCTATGCCCTTGGTGTTTCGGTTACAGCATTTCAGCATGATTAATGTTACTGTGCATGCGTGATTGCCAAAGCAAAGTAATCAAAATAGCAAAATAATGGAACCCAAAATAAATGAATTAACCACACAAGAGTATCCAATCAGTGGACATGCAATTATCCATTTCAGATGTGCATATCATTTGCATTAGCTGTCCTCAGCCTTAGGGGAAGGGCAGGGTAGAAATTTGAATAAAACAAACAAACAAACAAAATATTTGGAGGACTATCTGAAAATGCCAATAAGATCTGCTATAATACAAAATCTGGTATTTCCTTCAGCCCTGTTCCCAGCCTCATTCTGCAGCATTCTTTGCTGGATCAGGACGCTAGTTGCTTTCTCAAGCGTTCACGTCCCCTCATGTGATAAACTTGGCCATGATGAGCAACTCATCGCAGGAAAAAAACTGGCAGAACTGGGGAAGTTTCCTTTGTTGAGAAGGTTGTGGGTGAGCAGCAGCTGCAATGCCAGGGAGCAGTTTAGCTCTGGGATTAAGGGAAGTGGATAATCCTTTTTTAAATGGTCGGCACTTTAACAAACAATAAACAATCGTTTGCTGTTTTATTAGGAGGGGGAGCCTGGCTTTTTAAAATTCCTGTCTTCTTAAAGGATGGGGTTTAAAATTAAGCATGAGGTTAAATCCATCAAGAGGGGAAGGAGGAATTCACCTTTCAAGTAAATCAGAGGCTGAGCCTACAGCTTTCCTTAGCCACGGGGAGGGTGTGGAACAAACACAGAGAAGGCCCTGACAGCTCAGCTGCTTCTGCCCCAGGAGATAGCAGAAAAGTTCATCTGGCAGCCAGCTAATTGTTAACGATTATAACCAATTATCCTCCCGTCGACGCCAACCCCCGTCCTTTTGTCTAAGATAAAACCGTAACCCATGATGGCCAGATGGAGCCGGGACGCGGATTGTTGGTGAGGAATTTAATATCCTTATTGATCCAGCCAAGCAATCCAAAGCAACATAGTCTATCCTGCTAAAACCCAACAGGTAATTAAGTGTTTGCTGTCTGAGTTGTGTTTCTAAGACCTATCCGACAGCTAAAAGGAATTCGCTTTCAATTCTCCACCACGCCAGGCTCACTCTGGAATTGATTATTTTCTTGCATCGCAGAAGCAATTCCGGGGAGTTTAATCACTGTTTCTATAAAATCCCCAAACGCTGTCTGCCTTCCTGCTCGATGTGGTTTGGGTGACCCCCTGAGACAATTACAAGCAAAGCGACAGTTAACCCCTTTCTGCCTCAGCTCTGTGCCAACGGAAAGGAGTGATATATTGGTACATCCTGTTGAAAGGGTTGGCATAGCCAGTTCCTTTTGACTACCGTCTCGGATCCATAAAGAAGGCGGTTGAGGAAACCACTTACCTCAGTTCACATATTTAGTATTTAAACAAGTTAGTTTAAGGCAAATGCACAGGAGAGGATCGTTTTAACCCCACATCGACAAGCACAACCCATACTGGAAGGAAATCTTTCTTTAACCTCCTCTTCTGGCCTTCTCTCAGAACTCATAATCAGAAATAGGCTCCTTACAAATCAGGGTAAATCCACCTGTGAGCATTTTCACCCACAGCTGTTATCAACACCTTCCATAACAAACAACTGAAAACACATGGGACTTACACATACCCATTGCCAATAGAAGCTGATCCAAGAAAAGGTGCCAGCTGACCTACTTTGGACTCAGCTCTCACACTTGGAACCTACACAGTAGTGCTGAAACAATAAGTGGGTTCTGTATTTGCAAATAGTATTCACTTTTTTCGGACAGCACTCCAAATACATAAATAAATATTTGCACCAAAATGAATATTCATCTATTTCTTAAAACCTGTTTGGGGTTTTTGGACATTTTTGCTCAGCCATTAAATTGGATATTATTTTATTTATTTATTTATTTATTTATTTCACATTTTAATCCAGCCCTTCCCATACAGCCCAGAGTGGGTTACAGTAGTTGTCTGAATAACTGAGTCTGTGAACAAAAATGACTAAAAAAACAAACAGAAAAAACAGCTAAAAAACACAATGCAGATGTCTGAACGCAGTAGGTGTGAACAGTGTTTCGGACACACTTCATCAGATCAGATTCGAAACAAGCAAATTTGACAAATACGGTCTTGGTGGTGAATAGTGAAGTTTCATCACTATGATACAGTAACCTCTCTCTAACCATCTCTGTCCCTTACAACAGAGTTTCTCAAACCATGGGCTAGGACCCCAAGGGGGGATTGTGTCAGGGACACACTGAAGGATGGGGTCTAGAAACTCTGTGCAGGATCAGGTTGTGAGAGTAGTGCAGACTCCGGTCACGGGGGATCAGGAACTGGCACACAGACTAGGGGTCAGAACAGACAGGAAGGGTCACAGAACAGACTCAAGAGGCAATCACAGAACAGGCTTCAAGGTGGGCTCCAGGGCAGGCTCAAAGCAGATGCAGAGCAAGCTCCAAGGAAGGCTCGAGGCAGACAAGGCTTGAAGAGAAACCAAGGAGGGAAAACAGGAAGGTGAGACAGATGATCTGTCCATTTTCCTGTGTCTGCCTTTTATATGACAGGCAGCCAACCAGAAAGTTGGGGCGTGGCTGACCAGCTTAGGCAGGGCTTTTAGCACTACCCCTGGGCCCTGGCCACCAGATTCAGGGCCCCCAGGGTGCTGGCTCAAGTCCTGTTCCTTACAGGTTGTGCCATCTGCAGATGGGGTTGCAATGGTGATGCGCTATTTGATTTACTCTTCATGTCTACACGACTTGGGCCCCTCCAATCTGAGAGACCGCCTTACTCGGTTCCTGAGGCGATCCTTGCGGTCCACTGGGGGCGCCTTCTTGGAGGTCCCTCGGGTTAGCCGGGGGTCCACAATGGAGAGGGCGTTCTCGGTGGCCACACTGCGGCTGTGGAACTCCCTCCCGGAGGAAGCTCAACTGGCCCCGGGTCTGCTGGCCTTCCACCAGGCCTGTAAGACCTGGATGTTCGTCCAGGCCTTTGGGGAAGGGAGTGGGTAGGGTGGGGGAGGAGAGGGGTTCATTTTTGACTGTTCTTATCTTATTTAACTGGTTTTAGTTTCCCTTTTTGTCTATGTTTTTTATTGTATTTATTGTTTTATTATTTTAAAATGTGGGAGTTGTGAGCCGCCCCGAGCTGTCTGTTGATGGGAGTGGGTGGCATATAAATTTTAATATAAATGTCTCTGTTGCTGCCTGGGTCAGAGATTCTATTTAAGTTGTGATATGGGGTTTACACAAGAAAATTTTTGGGAAGCTGCTGCCTTACAAAGTAAGCTGTGTTTCAAAGGGGTGGTTTTGGAAACTTTGATTTCTACACGCTTATGTCAGAGGCTCCCGAACTATGGGTCGTCAAGACCCTAAGTGGAGGCATAACGTCTGGGGATGAAGTCAGGATCCCAACTCATATTTGGTAGGGATGGGCGAACGCGGTTTGGAAGTTCGGAGTTCGGACTGAACTCGACCAGTTCGGTCGACTGAACCGAACTTCCGAACCGAACTTGATTTTCAAACCGAACTGAACCGAATCGAATTTCCGAACTCAGCTCTGTTCGCCCATCCGTAATATTTGGTAGACTTTACACACCCTTGTTGCCGGCTGTGTTCACAGGATTATAAATAAAGACTCAAAAAGGGGTCAGACAGGCAACAAGTTTGGGATCTATTGCCCTGTATGATTGCATAATATTGGGAAATCCAAACTAGGCCCCTGTGAATGGGACTAAACCCAACTGGACACAAGGATCCCATCCAGTTCAGTTTCATTTGAGAGTCCTCCCAGCCCAAGCCCTTCAGATTTGAACCATGTTGGACTCCTTTCAGCAGGAGGCCCCACCCCTGCATCACAGTATTCCATGCAGGCATCAAGTCAGGAAAAGGAGAAATGAACAGCTTAACCCCCACCCTTTCCTGATGTGATCACGTCCACAGAGCAGCATGACGTCATGGAACTCTGCAAGGGTAGGGCCTGTCCCAGTACAGGTCAGGCATGGAAAGGACTGGCTTGGGTTGGTCCCAGCTCAGCTGGACTCAGGCCGGGCCCAGGCTCATTCTGGAGCCTGTACAGAACTCTAATCCATGCCCCTTCTTATCTGTTTCCAACTCACCTTTTGTCTGTATTGCCAGCCTATTCCTTCTCTGACCTTGTGTATGATGCATTTTGCTGCTAACAGGCCGTAGAGACACTTCCCTACCCTGCCATCTTGTCCATAGCATTATTATGGAAAAACAAAAGTGTCCATCTTGTTTTTAACACATTTTACATCAGCCTTTGCCAAGAGCTAGGGTTATAACAAAGCTTGGCATAAGCAGAGAGCATGCTGGGAAATTGGCCATTAAGCATGGATTTAACATGGATTTGGGAGACTTTAACAGACATTCCTTTCTCATGCATGTTGCCATATTCTGTGTTTTCCTTTGTTCCATGCATGTTTCTCCTATGCTACCTGCATCCCCCATCTTCCTCACATACACACAGTTCTTGTCTCCCTCTTGCAGCATTGCTTTCCATCATGGCCCCTTAGTGCTACAAATTCTCACAAGGAGTTGAGGCCATACTCCACCCGAATCTGTGTCAGCAACACTGTGAATAGGGCTGTGCATGGGGTCAAGTATTTCTATTTGTATCTCATATTTATGTTTTTAGTATTTGCATTTATTCGTATTTGTATCTTTACCTGTGCTCACTGCATTTTCTCCATCATTGCCAATGTGGAAAACATAGTGAACGTGGGACCCTACGCATGGGTTATTTTGGCACAGAAGTGGATTGAGGTTCTGTCAGTTTGACAGGCCTTTAAGGAAAGGAAAATGCAGCTAAAACTGCTGCTAAGTCTGCTACCAATTTAAAAAGGGGAGCACTGTTTATGGGGGGGTGAAGAATTGGTGGGGAGGTTGTTAGGTTAGGGAAGGTGGAACGGGGCATGGGTCTGGCTCAGGGGTATCACAAGCTTAAGGGAGAGTAAGGCATGTGGCTGGCTTCAGAGATGGGAGAATGGAATATGGGGCTGACTTGGTTGGGAGGTTGCTGCCTTGGGGATGGGGGAAATGGGACATGGGACTAGGGTGGCCAGATATGCAAATTTTAGAGGGCACTTATGAGAAATACAGGTTGCAAGGTTGCATTGGAGCCAGTGCAACCCTGCAACCTGTATTTCTCATAAGTGCCCTCTAAAATTTGCATATCTGACCACCCTACATGGGACTGGCTTGGGGATATCACTGGCTGGGGGTGGGATGGGGCATGAGACTAGGCTCAGGAAGGGAGTCGCTGGCTTGAGGGGGGAATGAGTCATGGGTTTGGCATGTGGGAAAGTGGTTTCTGGCTCAGAGGGGAGTCATTGGCTCGTGGAAAGTAGAATCCCTAGGTGGGAATGGGGCTTGGGGCTGGTTCATGTTGGATTGTACAACAGTCACAAGTAAAATCCCATTGCAAGACCTGCAAGCTTAATATGGGGCTTGTCCAGTAGTGGGAGGGTCAGGGGATGAAACAGTTTTTTCCCCCCGCCTTGTCTCCTCTCTCTGTCCTCCATCTTGTCCCATGCAGTCTGTATAGTATGGAAGCATGTCTTCTGCGTTCTTAGTAAAGTTCTGTTTTGAAGAAAATTCTGCTGTGTGTTATTCAACAGAAAGCTAACTCTACAACAGGTTATGGGCCCAGGACATCTTCAAGGCAATTTTGAAGACTAGAAGCAGCCCAGAAGGAGTGTAGACTGTGAAAGAAAACTCCCAGACAGAGAGGCATAACTACTGACTGTGAGTAAGAAGGCCTAAATTCCAGAAGGGGAAAGGGAGGGAAGCAAGTATGGCAAGCAGTTCAGAGCTCAGACTTTCAGTAGGAAAGCTGAACAATGTAAACTACCAATTGTGGAAGTTTAAAGTGGAAATGCTGCTGTCTAAAGATGATCTATGGGAGGTGATTACCATGAACAGACCAGCAGCAAATCATGAGGAATGGGATATAAAGGACAGGTTAGCAAAAGCTACAATAGGTTTATTGGTAGACGATGACCAGCTAATCCATATAAGAAGTGAGACCACAGCAAGAGGCATGTGGATTGCATTGCAAAACTTGCATGAGAGAACTAGCCTGAATAGAAAACTGTTTCTACTGAGGAAACTATACAAAATGAGGCTGGCAAAGAAAGTGAAATGCAGGAGCATATAAATGCCATGTTGGAAGTAGTGGCACAGCTGCGCAGCATTGAAGAAGATATAAAGGACAGCCATGTGGTAGCCCTACTCCTCTGCAGTCTGCCTGAATCTTACAGTGCCCTCATCAATGCTCTGGAGACAAGGCCAGAGGCTGAACTGAAGCTGGAATTTGTTAAAGGTAGACTTGCGGATGAATTCCAGTGAGAAAGGAGAACCTGCAGAATGATCTAAAGCAGGGTAATGAGACTGCACTGAAAACCTGAGACAAAACTCCTAAGAGGGAAACTAGAGTATGCTTCAGATGCAAAAAGGAGGGACATTTAAAGAAAGACTGCTATATATGGAAAGCAGAACAGCAGAAACTATCTCCACGAACACCTAAGCAGAGGGCTAAAGTCACAAACAGCAACACAGTTGCTTTTTATTGATTGGGTGCTTCAGAGCAATGCAAGACAGCTCATCCCAAAATTGGTGTGTAGACTCCGGGGCAATGAGCCACATGACTAGCGATAAAGGATTCTTCACAGGGCTGGATCTGAGGAGTAAAGAAAGGATCTACCTTGCAGATGGGAGAAGCATCAACACGGAAGGAATTGGACAAGGATTCCTGTACTGCAACCAGTCACAGGGGGGCACACTGACCATACCCATGAAAGACGTGCTCTATGTGCCCAACTTAGAAGGGGGACTCCTGTCCATGAGGCGCCTGGCAGCGAGGGGGCTCACCATCCGTTTCCAGGGAGATGAATGCACAGTTCAAAGTAGGACAAAAGTACTGGCCAGAGCCACTCCAGATGAGCACCTGTACCATCTGAGCACAGCAAAAGAACAGGCGAAGCTCACTGTGCACAAACCACACAATGACTGCATTCACCTGTGGCACAGATGTATGGGACATAGACACCCAGACAGCATCAAGGAAATGCGCAGACAGCAGTTGACCAAAGACCTTAAGGTAGCAATGTGTCCTGTGATCATGAAATGCGACTGTTGCATCAAAGCCAAAGCCATGAGGGCCATGCTTCCTAAGAAGAATCAGACTAGAGCCACGAAACCGCTTGATCTTGCACACAGTGACATCTGCGGCCCAATTAAAGTTCCTACGCCAGGTGGCAACCGGTATATGGTAACTTTCAATGATGACTATTCAAGGTACATGATCACACATGTCATGAAGAGTAAAGATGAAGTATTCGACAAACTTCAGGACTATGTGACCATGATGAACAACAAGTTCCAGTGCAGATCAAAGACACTGCAGACTGACAATGGAGGTGAGTTCACAGGAAAGGAAGTAGAAGACTTCCTGAGACTCCATGGAATTGAGCACCAAAAGACAGTGGCATATACAACCGAGCAGAACAGAACAGCTGAAAGGAAAAACAGAACACTAACCAAAATGGTTAGATGCACATTAACAGACTCTGGACTACCAGAAAGATACTGGGGTGAAGCAGTAGTTGCTGCTACCTACCTAAAAAATCAGCTGTATTTTAGAACAGTGAGGAAAACTCCATATGAACTGTGGCATGGTCAAAAACCTAGTGTGGGCCACATCCGAGTATTTGGATGTAAGACTTATGTATATATCCCAGAGGAGAAACGTAACAAGCTGCAAAACAGAGCAGTGGAAGGCATCCTCATAAGATGCAGTGAGCATTCCAAAGGCTACAGGATCCTGGATCCACACACAGACAGACCCACGCCAATCCTGGAAGACAACCAAGGATGTATAGCGCTGGTGCAAACAAAAAGAATCAACCCCAGAACCAAGCACATTGACGTAAAATTCCATTTCCTGAATGACTCACAGGTACAAGGACTCTTAGATCTGCAATACTGTCCTACAGAGGATATGACAGCGGATGTGTTCATGAAGCCACTAGCAGGGGAACGCCATCACAAGCTATTAAGAAGAATGAACCTAGTGGGTTTGACTAGTGACTGTTGAGAAGGGGTGTTGGACTGTGCAATAGTCACAAGTAAAAGCCCATTGCAAGCCCTGCAAGCTTGTCCAATAGGGGGAGGGTCAGGGGATGAAACAGTTTTTTTTCCCTCTCAGTGTCTCCTTTCTTCTCCTCTCTCTGTCCTCCATCTTGTCCCATGCAGTCTGTACAGTATAGAAGCATGTCTTCTTCGTTCTTAGTAAAGTTCTGTTTGAAGAAACTTCTGCTGTGGGTTATTCAATAGAAAGCTAACTCTACAACAGGTCAGGGGGGTGGGGGTGGGGAATCACTGGCTTGTGAAAGGGTCGCTGGCTTGGTGAGGGGGGAAATGAGGCTGCTAAGGTCTCACCATTTTTCCCTGGCTGGGCTGGGCCTAGCTGCAGTGCTGAAGATAGCAGTTCTGAGACAGCAGCAGCCCCTGCAGGTGGGGAGGATTCACTACAGGCTCCTCAAGCAGGCAGCTAAGGTGAGAGTCAGAGAGCAGCTGAGCTACAAGCTGGATATGTGCTGCAGTTTCTGGGGTCTAGTTCGAGACCTTGGATATTACATTTTTCAGGAAATGGTGAGTTCACTCAAAACTTGATTACAGAGAGTGAGATCTAATATTTCTGTTTTGAAAATGGATGCGGAAAGGGGCTTTGGGGGGGGCTTGTTTGGGTTTTATCAAAACCCCAATGCACAGACCTTATTGTGAAGGACTCTCCAGAGTATGCCAGCTCTGATGCCCCTCTGTTTCCACCCTAGCGGATGTGGGGGCCTGCACCAGGCAGGCACCAGCAAACTCCAAGAGGGGACTGAGAGGTAGGAGGAGGCCTATGACTGGAAGTTGACAAACCACCTGAACATGAACAGCAGGGATCATGACAAACTTGGTCCCATCTCCCGCTGCAAAGCCCCAGAGCTGTGGTATCAGTATTCCTGCTAGTACCACAGCAGTTTCGTTCAGCATCTGCCCTGCCACTTGACACCCTCACCCCGCCCCTGGCCTTTGCTTGCCTGGCGCTGTTGTGCAGCATGGCTCAGAGGAGGGCCTGAAGTCGGGGGAGGAGGGCAGCAGTGGGTGGAATCTGGAGCAACAGCTGGAAAGGAAACCCTGTCACCCAAGAGCTCTGCATTCAGCCATGTGGGGGGAATTGGATCTGGGTGCCTGGAGAGACTGACAATTCACTCAAGCCATGTAAGAAAAAATAAAAGAAGCAGAGGAATAAACAAGCCCATCTGAACTGGGAGGGAGAGGGAGAGAAAAAGGAAGCACAGCAGCCCAGCACACATGGAGCAGGACTTCAAAGGTCACCACTGGCCGTGAATTTTAATTCTGGTGCAAGAGTTTGGCTCATTTGTTAATTATTGTCAGATAAAAAGTGAGAGATCTCTGGGGCAGGCTGGGGGGAGGGTGGAAAGGGCTAAAGGAACATTTGAATTTCAAAGGAAAGCTGTTTTCAGAGTAAACAGAAGGCGAAAGTAACAGCCAGGAAAGATAAGAGGAGAGAAATAATAGCGAGAGCCTTCAGGTTTCCTTCTCCTCCCCCTTGCCCTCCCTGCCCAACTCTGAAGAGGCAGCCAGGGGCGTAGGCATAGAGCTCTGAGGATTTGCTGGTCCTAAAGTGGGGAAGGGGAGATATTAAATGGCTGTGCCCTAAGAGAAAGGATGGTTAAATAGTCAGGGTGCTAAGTTGCTCTTGAGAAACCTGGGTTCAAATTCTCTGTTCTGCCTCAGATTCCTGATGTGTCAGGGCCCTGGCAGAGTTGTGGCAGGATCAGATTCATAGCACCAAGCTGAATGACCAAACCAGAGCGATAATCCGAAATGTGGTGTCAGGGGTCGAGCCAGAAGGCTCAAGCCAGGAAGTCAGTCCAAGATGTGGAGACAAAGGCAGGAGGAGGGCTATGGGTGGGGACTAGAGTACAGGTTAGTCGAGGTAGGTGTAGGACGGGAGAAGGGGCTGGAAGGCAGATGGGATGGGAAGCCCAGGATACACAATGGGCTGTAGATTTGGTAGCCAGCTTTGTAGCACTGGCAGCTTCTGGTGTGTTCTCCAGTCTTTATATATATTCCCCATGGCCAATCAGGATTCAAGTCTGCAGCAGCCAATCAAGGACTTAGGGGGAGAACAGTCAGGGGCTAAACCTGCAGGATAGGTGTTATAGTCCCTGAGCTCTTCTCCAACTACAGGAGAGCACAGTTGCACCGGCAGTAGGGTGGCCATACCTCCCCTTTAAAAGAGGACACTTATGAAAAATACATGTTGCAGGGCTGCATTGGTTCCAGTGCAGCCCTGAACCATGTATTTTTCATAAGTGTCCTCTTTTAAAGGGGAGGTATGGCCACCCTAACCGGCAGCTACCTAGAATTCAACAGAGTCCTGTGCTCCGCTGGGATCCTGAGGATCCTGACACTGAAAGGCCTTGGTTAAGACTCCTGATAGTGAATGATGTGGTTTAAAGACACTTTAGGTGAACACTCCCCGGCCCCCCGAGACTTTGGCCCTTTTTACACAGGCCGCAGCTCCGTGGGGGTGCACTGCAGTCCGTGTGCGGTGGGTGGGTGGAGGGTTCTGATGGGGCGCACACCCATCCCCACGCACGGAGGCACCTCCATTTTTTTCCGGTGCCTCCGTGCCTGGGGATGTGTGTGCACAGGAGTGCGCACACTGACACCCGTGGGATTTACATGGGCGGCACCCACACTAGAATGTGTAAAAAGGGACTTTGGGCCTGTAGGTGGTGGGCAGTCATGCCTGGCGGTGTGAGTAGGGGGCACGGAAGCCTGCACTGCATTGTCCTCCACACCAATGCCTCGTCATCTGGTAGGAATAACCAGTGTTCTGCATGGGAAAGCCCGAGCATCCTCACTCCTTTCTCCCCACAACAGGCCTGGATAGGAGGGGTAGAAAGAGCAGGAAGTCCCATAACATGTGGAACTCTAGGCAGCTGTCTTGCCTTGAGGCTGGCCCTGTAGCCAAGCCAACCACATGTGCACAAAGATGAATACAGAGAGAGATCATACCCCAGCGGTAATACGCAAAGGTGTGTGCACACATATCCAATATCCAGGGATTTCAGGGCCATATTCACAAAGGCACACACACATGGGTCGTACCTGTGCACATATAAACAAAGGCATGTGAGTGCACACATATCCAAAGCAGGGAAGTTGGGACCATGCAAAACAATGGCTTGGGCCTCCTCTTAACATAGGTAATGTAAAACACTGACTCAATTATTAGAAAAAAGGAAATGTTACTGCTATTAATTTTTGATGTTTAATTAAACATAGCATCCTCTTCAGGGGGCAGGGTTCCTTGCAGTGCAGGGCCATGTGTTACACAAGTATGTTGTTATTTCTAGTTTATTCACGGGACCCGCTCCATGTGAGTTGCCATGGGCCTCCATAGGCTGGAACTCCCCACTTTTGAGGCTTTCTGGGCTCATATTTTACACCAGTGCTTCTCACACTCCCATAGTCATTAGGACTGAGACAGAGCAACACAGGGAAATATCATTTTTGTCACTTTTCATTGCTTTTTGTCACTTTCCAGGACTTCTCATCACTTTCTGGGACTTTTACAACAGTTTTACAGCACTTTTATGGTAATTTCCAACACTACCCCAGTACTTAGCTGATACGTCTGCATCTCCACAGTCCCTGGGGTGCATGCAGGGCACACATGGGGCTTTGATCGGCCCAGTAGCAGCTCTGTTCAACTCCTGAAAAATAACAGCAAATGGCAAAACCAGCAACTAGTGAGTTTCTGCATTGTGCGAATTAAGGTGAATGACCCATTTTCCAATGGAAACAGCATTTGCCATGATTTATTATTTCAGGTCTAATTGTCATTTCAGGTTTATTCATGGATCCCATGTATTGGAAGTGGGAGGGGCAACACACAGGGCCCTGTGCGATCACACAGATTGTACTGTTCAGGAACGGGTCCTGATCAAAAGGCATATGCATACGCTGCTCATATGCCCGTGCATGCACGCACATACAGCCGGCCTTAGCATTTGCGGGGCCCAGGGAAAAAATTAAATGTTTTTGCAAGGCCCTGCTTCCCCATCCTATTAGTGAGGGAAGGGGAGGCTTGGCCCCACAGGAAGCAGCCACCCCAGGGACTGAGAGTCGTAAGCAGGGGAGGGCCCCCCATTAATAGCCTGTCCTGGGGCCTCAGGAGTACCAGAGGCTACCAGGACTGGTCTCCCTATGCCCCCCTGACAGCTGGGTCCATGCAATCACCCCGCCTACTGGCCCTGCTTAAGGCTGCTCCCGCTCCCCCACAGATCACCCTCAGACATACACAAAAGCACTATGAGTTCTGAACTGCACTGTCCATTAAGTGCAATTGCTCTAAAGTTCAGCCTCTTCCTACATGGCAGCCATTTGCTCTGAGAAAATGAGACCACAGTCTCCGATTGTGCCATTTCCTTGCCCTGTGTTTGCCAAGCACAAGCAGAAATGTTTGAATTCACTCAGTCAAGTCAAGAGGAAGGCTGGGGTTTCATTAGTCTTGTCGGCTGCATTCAGAGCTTTACATTCCTGCTGCCCCATGTTTCCACAAAGCTCTTACCCTCACTAAATTGCCACGGGGACCAAGGATGAAAGGGCTTAGGTTAAAGAGCATCCACTTGTACAGAGGTGGCTGGGCCAGGAGGAGCCCAGCACAGTGGAGAAAGGGGGCATCCTGTTTCTAGCACTGTGGGGGCAGAGGCAGCTCTAGGCATTATAGCATTTCCTTTACCTTCAGACGATTGAAAAATGCACTGTATTAATCTGGTATTGGGGTAAAACAGACTCCAATTAAGTCAGAATTGGAAAAAAATTAATATGATTGATTTGAAAATGACTCAAGTTTAACATAAACATTTAAAATTTTATCAAGAGGAGTTGTATGCAGTACAGAAACAATACTAACACAAAAGGTATTTGGGATCAGTAGTACCCCAACACTCCCAAAATTACAGTACTGGGTGTTGAATTGACTGGGAGTTGAATTGAATGTTTGGGGTGAATATTGACTGGGCACAGTACCTTACATGTGTAGTGCTTTCATTTTCCCATTCATTACAATTGGGGTCAAATTTACCCCCAATACCATTTTAGTGAAAAACAAATTCACTACAGTTTTTTTTTAAATAAAAAAATTTCAACTAGCGAGAGGGATGAACCAACCCAGGATAATTGACCCCATTACTGTTGAAGAATACATGGAGTATGAAGTGGTACAGGTTCCTCTAAAAAAAAGTTTTATGAAGTTTTTGTACCCCTTTCGGGTCCAATTGACCCCCAAATCCGTTAATGCCAAGCAGTAAAGAGAATTAAGAAGAAACAGAAGAGGGAATAGCATTGAGAGCCTCTTTGAGCTGGAGAGGGAGTCTTACTGTGAAGCATGGAAGGTTTATCCAATGGTTAGAGCACAAGCCTGAGGCTCAGGAGACCTTGATTAATTCAATTCCCTACTCCGCCAATAATGATCTAAAGTGAGTCACTCAGGCTATGATCGGCCATGCCTGGTATTGAAAGGTATTTATCACCTACATAGTGGTTTGCCCCTTGCTTGCAGTGTTCAAACACTGTGGCTCTGTTCAGTATGACTGCTGCACACAGCCAATCAAAGGACTGGAATGGATGGAGTTTTTTTCCACAGTGCATCCAGCTGTGACAGCTACCATGTCATTACTATTGTCGCATTGTGCGTCAGTTTCCTCAAATGGAAAATGCACCTAGTGGTCCAGCCAGACATAATCTTGAACTAGATATAGGGCGGCTATCTTCCAGATTGTGGAAACTTAGTTACACTGTGCTAAAAGCCAACCAGCTCAGCAAAGTATTGTAAAGACAATATTATTTATAAATGAGGCCATGAGACAAAGAATGTTATAAATATAAAGCATAGTTTACTTAAATTCAAATAACAAATATCAATATGTTACACAAAAGAAAATCAAAGTCAGTTACAAGTACATGATCTAAATAAACATTACTGTTTAAAAAACCAGCTCTAAAAGCTAACATATGCTCCATTCATTGACTCAAAGGTATCAAAAGAATATACTTTCATATTACCCAGTTCTGTGCCCAGTTCTGCCATCAAGGTGAGAAAAGACTCTCATGTCAATTTAGAATCCTTTCTCAAGAATCAAAGAACTGCTCTGATCCTTATAGTAAACTGCTGTCTTGAGCAGCTCAGGCAGATGATGTCATGGAGTTTCAGTCAGGTTTACTTCAACATTAGCTGATGACCAATTAGTTGAATCCAGTTGCTAGCCAAATTAAAGCTAAACCTTTACCTCAGAGATGCTTGTGCATGGAGCCATTAATCACTGAAACACAGACTGATAAGATCCCAGTTCTAAAACAAGTCAGAAGGACATTTTAACAATTTAAATTTCTCTCACAGTATATAGTCAAGAGTTCACTGAGAGGTCATTATACAAACAGTTCAACAAAAGTTCACCATACAGAGGCTAATTCTAATTTTTAATACATTGAAACACAGAAGGCCAAAAAATATGCTTATTATATGAGGTACATGATGACACTACCCCACACGTCACATCTGAACACTTTTGTGCTGGACAGCCTCTAGGTAGCCTAACTTGCCTAGAGTCTCTGTCGCTGTTACCAAATATAGTGTTGCCCATTCATTTGGATAGCAAACACACAGCAGGGTGTTATATCTGTTCATAACTAGAGCTGAAGCAAAATTGGCTGTTCCTGACTTGACATGAATTCTCATCTTTTGGGGAAGCTGGGGGGGCAAGACATAACTTGAGCTGAGCCCAAGTGCAGAGGTAGTGGTGAGTCTCCAGAATGACATTAGAGAAGTCTCTGGAGCAGCAGCAGCACTGGGCATGTCAGTGGAGGCAGAAGCGTTGGTCGCAGCGCTCCAACACTGCAGATGTGACTAGAGACCTTCTGCTGCCACTTCCAGAAATGTCAATGCTCCTGATGCTGCCACTGCAGTAGAGCACTTGCTGCTGCCACTCCCAGGAGCTCTCCACAACCACTGCTTCTCCCAGGCACAGTTCAAGGTAAGCACTCCCCTGCTGCCACCTGCCAGATAACAGCTGAGTATGCTAGTAGCTACCCAGTAGTGTTATGTGTGACAAGCAGCCGCTGACACGTAACAAGAAGCACAGGATGACTCCATCCCCTGTTTCCTATTACGTCTGACAACACTCCCTGTACCTCAGGTCTGTGCTAGCAGTAGCCCACTCCTATTACACAACAGGGCTGGGTGAAATGTCGTGGGTTAAAGATTGTAATGTGCCCTCACAATAGGATTACAGAAGCCAGAAAAATGCCTTCAATAGAGAGAAGGCAACAAACTTGGTGCCCTCCAATAAGCAGCCCTCATGCTATCTCTAAATCCAACAGAAGCCTCCGGCAGACCATTACACCAGCTTGTTACTGGCTATTCCAAACCAACTTCCTAGCATGCAATTCTGTCCCCCAGGTCAGGTTAGGAAGGAGGGGCACCTTTTACAAGACCCAGTTTTACAGCTGCCAGAGTTGCAAGGAGAGTCTCCAAAGCAAAATAAGCTTCAATCTCTTTGCCGAGGGAGCTGGTGCAGTGGAGGGTTTGAGTTGCTAACAGCTGCAGCCTGCGGCAGAATAACCATTTTGTTTTGGGAGGGGGAAGGTCGCAGCAGGTCAGTCTCAGACAGTGAGAAAGAGCCATCTGAGCTCTTTCAGTATTCAGCAGGCATTGGACCAAAGAGAAGCAACGAGTCTGGGCTTGCCACTCACTGCCTGCTGGGGCTTCTGAGGTACTGGGAAGACCAAGGGAGGTAGGTGTTATAAGGTTGCCAGTATGGCCTAAGTGCAGGCCTTACAGCCAGAAAGTTCTGAGTTCTGGCTCTGACTTAGGCTTTGTCAGTAGAGTAACAAGCTTAGGGGGAAGCTGTGCCTTCTTAAAATTCTACCCCATGAAATTACTGAAGGACCTGTCCCCTCTGTCCTCTTCTTTTTTAAAACACCCGCTAGGGCTTCTCTGTAGCTGGGATTTCACCCTTAATATTTACTGTATTTACTGTAAGCAAGCCAAGAACGCGTACCTGAGCTCTCGCATCCTCATGAATGTCGTATCCCTTGTCTCTCCCTCTGTTCCCCCTTCCCTGTCTCCCCTCTCCCTGTCTTTAGATTGTAAGCTTTCGAGCAGGGACCATGTCTATCTTGTTTTTGTTGTAAAGCGCCAAGTACATCACTGGTGCTATATAAATGCTTATAATAATAATAATTAATAAATAATGCCATCCAGATTCATTTTTTGGCTCTGCCACAGACTCCCTGAGCAGCCTTGAATGAGTCAATTAGGACCAAGTTTTCAGTGACCTCAACCTCCATGACTGGAGCTGTGATTTTAGATAGCATCCAGATTGCCAAGCTGTTCTGAATATCTAGTCAGAGGTGACACACCTAGAGCTGGTGGGTGCTCATCACTTTTGAAAAATCACATCTATCCTTATTTGGGTTTTTTGGTGGGGTGTGGGGCATTAAGCTCTTTGGAAAATCCAGCTCAGATTTCAGGGTCTGAGAATTGGGAGATCTTCCCCTACGCCCTTTTAAAAATAGGGCTAGGTCACCGTGTGCCTCAGTTTCCCCTTCCCCTGCCTGCAACAGGAAGTAGCCCGGGGGGCATGCATAAAAGAGAAGCACCTGCGAGGGGTTCCCTGCTGGAGTCACCTACCATCCGCTGCTGATGCTCCTGCCGCCGCTGAGCCCTGTTGCCGCTGTTGCTCCTTGGGGCTCCCTGCCGACCATCTGCGGGGAAGGACATGGAGGGACAGTGAGTGCAGGGGCTGGGGTGGGACCCATTGAACTGGGACTGTGTTTCCACCATCCCCTTCCCCTGCCTGCACCAGGAAGTAGCCCGGGGGGCATGGATAAAAAAGAAGCACCTGCGACTTCGCCACAGGCTGCACACCGGCGGCTGTGAGCTGAAGGGCCACGGCTAAAGGGCCGTGGCCCTTTGGGGCCCGTTGGGGGACTGTAGGGGATGTAGGGGCTAGGGTACTGTAAGTTTGTTTTTTGTATTGGGGATGTGTTTGGGAGAGGTTAGGGGGGGATGGCGCCAGCCCCTGGTGGCAGCAGGGGAGGGTGCGGGAGTAGGGGTGTGATGTTGTTTAATAATTTGTGATGTAGCTTTAATATGATTGTTATTTTTTGTGATTTTTGTATTACGATTATATTTTTGTTGGTTGTGGATGATGGCCCCTCCCTTCCTGGTGAGAGCAGGGAGATGGGGCGGGGGGTTTGATGGGCTCCTTCCCTGGTGGCAGCAGGGAGGGAGCATCTGGATGGGATATCAGAGGTAGAGATAAGGTAGTTGTTGGTTATTGCTGTATTGGGTTATGGGGGGGCGAGGTTTTGGGGTTAAGGGGGGAGATTATGTTATATGCTTTGCGATGATAGGTTTTTGTGTTAAGAAATACTTTGTTTTTGAATATGTTTTGAATAAGTTGTAATTGATATTTTTGGTCAGTGTGTTTGGCATTGATTTTGTATTGCTGTTTTGTATTTCTTCCTTTTCTGTAAGCCGCCTCGAGTCACCGTAGGCGAGAGAATGCGGAGTACAAATTAAAGGTTGATTGATTGATTGATTGAGTTTTCCATATGTAGACAGGAATAACAGTGTGAAGAGCCTCCTGGTTGGGTCAGAACAATGGCCCATCTAGTCCAGTGTCTGATCTCTAACAGTGACTGGTACCAGATGCATCGGGCAAAGAGTGCAAAAGCAGAGCTTAACATGCAACCACCATGAGTGTCCACCTCTAGCAAAGTGACCTCCCTCACTGGATGATGTTGACTGCTGATTGGCCTCTTGGTGCGGAATGCTTTCTTATCCAAGAAATTAACTTATTCCTGTGCTAAAGCCACCACCCCGTAGCTGTTCCCTTCAGCACCAGGGACAGCTCTCAGTGTAAGCCTTCTTACCAGAGCACCTCCTATCACTCTCACAGTCCATAGCCTGCAGACTGCAGGCTTTTACATGAGCATTGATCTGAATTAAGTGGCTCTTAATGTGGATTAAATTGATTGTGTGAACACTTTTGTCTGAATTAATGACCCCAGATTCAAAATTTAAACTGGGTTCTGGAAACCTAATATTCAAGGATCTATTTTAATGTGGATTAAACTTAGTCCAAATTAGTGATCATGTGAACATTTAATCCAGACACAGTCCCAGGTGCCATAGAGTGCTGAAGATAGACATGTCTCCCCTCTAGTCATCCATACCTTTATGGTATCCCACAGTTTTTAGTCTCTGCTTGGCATGCTAAATTTAAAATCCACCACATCAAGGTGAAGATCCCTCCATTTTGCAAGGTGACGTCTGTATCTGTTTCTCTCACTGTACTCCTGATATTGATATTGTAAGCTGCCCTGAGCCGCCATTGGCGGGAAGGGTGGGTAAAAAATAAAATAATAACCTTGAATTAATGGATCAGGATTAAAAGCAAATTCGGATTAACTGTGATCGTGTAAAAACAGCTTGTTTTTACTGAATGTCTGAGCTTAGCCTTATAGCCCTAGAATGGAAAAGGGCTAAGAACAGGGCTGGCATTACCACAGGGCAACCTGGGGTGACTTCTCCGGGCCCTGCTATTTTCTCTACTTTTAGCGGCCCCACAGTGGATCCCTATTTTCACTAAAGCAGGCCACACCCCCTTCCAAAGGAACCCCAAACACAGCCCCCTCTAGTGCTCCTGAGGGGGTGTGACTACTAGAGGCCCTGCATTTTATCTTCACCATGGGCCCTGCAAATTCTAAGACCGGCTCTAAGAGTGATTGGCAGGCTAACCTTAAAGGACCAGCACTTGTTTCATCGGCCGTTTTTACACGGACTGGGAGGGGAGGTGGTGTTTTGGTGCGGAAGGTGTAGGTGGGTGTATGCCTGTTTACATGGACACCGACCCACCTACACCTCCCCACACACACGGAGCATTCTCCGTTCTGTTGGAGGGCTCCATGGGTGGAGGTGGGTGTGCGGCGGGTGTTGGTGGGTGTGTGGCGGGAGCACACATGCAGAAACACCCGCCACCCGTGGTATTTACACAGGTGCACACCTGCTACACACCCACCGGCAGCCGTATACACGGACTACCCCACTCCCACTGCACACCCGCCTGAACACCGAGTGGCGGGGGGGAGGGGTCAGTCCATGTAAAAATGGCCATCAAGACAGCAGGAAAGCAAGGTGAAGGGGGCAGGGGGCCTGGAGTGGTGTAGCCCTTCCCTATCAGAGGATGAAGGACTTGGAGCAGCAAGTTCCAAGAGGCAAATGAGTGAGAGCCTGAGGTACCACAGCCTCAGAGGCCCTCTATCTGGCCAAAGACATAAAGCCTTGCCCTGAGAGCAAGAAAATACTGCAGAGGGTATGTGCGAGGGACCAGGAAAAAAAGCACAGGGCAGGGAAGAGTGAAACAATGGGATGGGGATCCCAAGGGCTAGAGAGCTTTTAGTGGAACAAGGAACCCCCCCTTTCTCTTCCTACATGCCTGCGCAGCAAGCAATGCAACAGGGCCTGGACGTTGGCTGGGACTTGGAGATACTAGAGGAATATAAATAGTCAATCGGTGTCATTATCTGACTGAGCCACAAGGACTATCTGGCGTGGAAGGGGGAATCCCAGCAATAGCTTTGGTGTAATTGATGTCAGCAGGTGGAATGTGCCACTAAATTCTCTACTGCCGTATGCCTGTCTTCTGGCTCTTGTTGTTTATTCTCTCTGAGAGCATCAGGGAGCAGAAGGACCCCCAGCGCCCAAGTCACATCTTGCAGTGACGCTGCTGGCATTGCCTGGTCCAGCTGCCTCCCTCTCCTCTCACATTATTAAGGTCTCAGCAAAAGAAGAGGTGTGCACAGCTGTTAGCATCTGCCTGCAGCTGTCAGTACCTGTTCTATCTTCAGCTCCACTCTCACTGTCACTCGGCCAAGCCGTGATCCCAAAATGGAAGGCAAAGGGAAAACAGATGGTGCTTCTTCACCCGCCTATCGCCTCAGTGTATTTAAAGCAATGCACCATTCGCTGGGCCTGATTTGGTGCCATCTTAAACTCACTTTGCACCATGTGAATGAGTGCAGACAGCACAGGGAATGGTGTCCAATGTCAGCATCATTTTGAAGCAGGAGTTGGCGAACCTGCAAGACATGTGCAATCCTTCACAGGTTGTCCTGTACCCCCTGCTCCCATCATTCATTGAATGAGAGAGGACGTGAGGAGGGGTAGGAGCTGCAGCCTAAGCCACCATGGGGCGCTACAGAGAAGCATGCAAAAGCAGTGGAATGGTAAGCAACCACTACTGCTGTAGAGCCAGGAGCCAGGAACCAGAGCCAGGCATGCTGTGTGATGGGGGCTGCAGGAGCCCTACAGTTACATGGTTTCAAGGTGAACCAATCCCCTTCCTGCTCCTCCTCATCCCCCTCTTGGAGAAGTCAGGACACTGGGAGCCACTCACACTGGCCAGCAGCAGGAGAGAACGGTCCTCGGGGCGTTAGGCTCCTGACAGTGCTACAAGAGGGTCTTGCAGTCTTGGCCAGCCCTGTGGTCTTCTGATTAGTTTAGATTCCCCACTGCTGGTCTCTCTAGCCCCTCTTGGAAAGGTGAAGGTGAGGGCCTGACTATTGGGACAGCAAAGAACCTCTGGCACTAAGCTGCCCCTGCCATCTGAGGTGCACCTTTTGGACAATAGGAGAGCATCAGGGGCAGGCAGCTAAACTTTGGAGTGGGGGGGAGGGTTTCATCTCCTGAGCTTGAACTTTTTAATCCCCTGTGTCTTTTCCTTTATCTCTTGTTCCTTCTGTCACTCTCTTTCTCAACAGTCTCTTCCCCTCTTCTGTCTCCCCTCCTCCCTGCCCAGCTCCCTGCCACTCACTTGTCCATGCCTTGCTTTATTTCTCTCCCTTGCTTTTTCCATATTCATCCTCTCTGCCTTTCCTCTCCATATCTGCCCATCTCAATGAGCTCTCCCCATCAATACCCCCCCTCCCCACATTCCTCTGACTCATTGCTGATTCCGAGCAGAGGCCTCCTTCTCCTTGACAGACAGGGCAGCTTGGCAAGCACTTGTTTCTCTTGTACCGCTTCAAATGCTGTTCCCCCCTCCCTGCCCAGCCTGTCTCTCTGCACCGTTGCCAGCTGGGCTCAGGGCACTCCCACTCAATAAGGCATCAAGCCATGGCAGAGGTTTTTCCCCCGGTTTGTGCTAATTAAGTGTTCAAAACATGCTTTGCGGCCCTGGCTGAGGAACTGAAACGCATTACAGAAAGCCAAGCGCAGGCAGAGTCTGACTTGTCATTACAAGCAGAGAAGCGGGTGAGATTTCCGTAGGAAAATCAATGGGCCCTGGCGAGGAAGGGTCAGTGGATGGAGGTGAGGTGACTGTGGGAGTGCTGTCTTCCAGGTGGCTACGGGCCATGGGGCAGAAAGGGCTGTGCATGGGCCCACAGGATGTACTAGTCCCCTCCTGCACACCTTGGTGCAGCTGCAGTGCTAACAGTAACCTGTGGTACTGCCCCATACTGCAGAGAGCATCCTAGGACTGGGTGTGTGTGCATACTGGGGACATGGAGTGGACACTTGGTGTTACCAGATATAGTACTAGCTACTGGGATAGAGCTTTAAGTATACATGTGGGAGGGGTGTGCAAAACTTATCTTATTCATTTTTGTTTTAGTTTTCATTTTAGCAAAAAAACCCAACAACCATCTGTTTTCAGGTTTTCATAAAAAAACATTCATTTTTGTAAAAGTTTTCATTTGAAAACTATTAAAAAATAAAATGTAGACAAATTCCTGCACATGCAGAAAGGGCTACCAGGCTGTTCTGCGCATGCACATCCCTTTTCAAAATGGCAGCAGCAGCATTGCCGACTGTAACAGGGCGGGCTCAACCTGGGATGAGTCCTTGCAGGACTAGACCCCTCAAAAGCCAGCCCCCATGAAAATTAGCTCTTACAGCTTACCACCAGTTAGCACAGTCCAACACAGCATAATAACTGTAACAAGGCACGGTTCGCTGGGGTTACGTCCCTACAGGATCAGATGCCTGCATTCACAGTCATCTCCGGGAATTGGCTCAAATGTCCATTTATTACATATAGTCTCAGCAGCAGTCTGGCTTAGGTACAGAAGCTCCACCATAGGCTTCCTCTCTAATGCCGGGAAGCAGCCCTCTGACAACCACAGCCCTGACTAGTCCCTGCTCAGCCACACACACAGCCCTTGGCTGGCTGTACTCTCACAGTTCTAGGGCCACAGCTCTGCACTCCCATGGGTTGCCCTTGCTTTGTCTCACTCAGCTCACAGCAGCATCCAGGCACTCCAGCTTCTCCCTGCAGGACTTTAGCACCTGGAAAGCAATCCAGATAGAGCAGCATCACTGAATTGTTCCCTTTGGAGTCCCAGCAAAGACTGACTGTGCTCTGGCTTGGTCGCCTCTTATAGTTGCAGAGTGGGTGGGGTCAGGCCCTCAGCTTCTCAGCTCTTAAAGGGCCAGTCCCTTTACAGACCCCACTCTCTTTCAAGACACAAGGCTGGCTCAGCCCATACCCAGCCTTATACCTGACTCATGCCAGAAAGGATTGGTTCTGCCACGCACAGCCCAACACACCTGGCTGGCACATGCTCTAACGGGCTGGATTTGCCAGGTCCTTAAAGGAGCAGTAGCCCCGCCCGGCTGCTCCCTGCCACACCACCGTTTTGGAAAAGGGCAGCCCATCTGCACTTGTACAGTGGCTGTTTTGCGCATGCGCAGACTGACTCCCCTTTTCCAAAATGGCAGTGACACTGCTGCCGCCATTTTGGAAAAGGGTGCACATGTGCAGAATGGTCTGGCAGTCATTTGCACATGCACAGTGATTTTAAATTTTTTATTTTTAATACAAAACCAAAAAATGAATGAAAGCAAATGAATGTCATTTGCTTATTCATTTGTTTTCATGTCCTTAGTTACTAAAACGAATGGGGCTCCATTCGTTTTAGTAACTTTACAAGCGAAAATGAATTGCACCCCCCTATCATTTGGTCATTATGTCTGCTTGTGCAGACTCATACACTTAACACAGTTTGGGATCTGAAAAATCATGTCACAGATAATAGGTAGCTGCTGCTAGTACAACGCTGCTGTTACATCTAGAGATGTGCACCATCCTGCTACTGGTTTTTGGTCATTCAGGGACTATAGTGGGGGGTAGGGGTGGGGCAGCATTCCCAGCCTCAAGAGCTGCATAGCAAAATTTTTGTAGGATTCAGAGCCAAAAAACACAAATGCATTTATGCCCACCCAGACCTCTCCTGTTTTGTGATTGGCTGGCGGAGCTGGTGCTGTGCAGTCCTGACTGCTTTTCCAAGATTCTGAGGAGCAGCTGTGATTGAGCTGCTGAGATTCGGCTGCAATGAAGTAAGACACAGAATCACTAAGGCAGCATGGACCAGCCCTGGGTTGAGAGCTGCACATGAGAGCCACATATGGATCCTGAGCTACAGTTTAAAGAACCAGGGTTTCAACTGGCATGACTGGCTCTGCAGCACCACTTCAGCACTCTAGCCAGGTCTTGGGGTTTCCTTGTAGAGCTCTCTTGTGCCAGCCAGGCTATGCCCCTCTAGCCCTTGATAGGCCCCTGGATCCTGATCATGTCCCTCAGCTTCCTGGTTGGCTGCTAGCCAGGATATAAGACTGGCTGGTATCAGCAGGAAGCAGGATGGAACATCGGATGATTTTCTGTCCCATGCCTGATCCCTGCTCAGGTCTTGGGCTCCAGCTTGCCCTGAACCCTGTTCCTTGTCCTGATTCCCAGTCTTGCATTCCGGTTCCTGTACTCCTTCCCTAACCTTGCTCTTCCTCCCATCCTGACATTACTCCCAGCATTGAAACCACCCAGGACCCTCACAGGCCTGACCCTGACACATGAAGAAAGGTGGCAGAAAGAAACAAGCAGGCACTATCATGGGGAGGGGGGATTCCACCCCGCCAGGGATCCAGACACCGGGGTACAAGGACCTGTGGCCATCTGGGTACCACAGCTCTTCCGTTCTGTCTCTCAGGTTTTACCCTTAGGTGTTAAGGTCCCCTCAGGATCTTATAGGGGCTTTCCTCCTACAAGGAGGGAACCCAGATCATGGTTGGGGGAGGGAGAGGAGGTACCATACCCTGATCTTAACGTGGCCTCTGTACCATGCTACACACTCAACCAAGGGAAAAAAGGGGAAGATGGGATACACACAGAACCAACAGTGGGGGAACAGGGAGCTATGGGTAATATGCTTGGGGTCACATATCTAAACTAAGAGCCAAAGACAGGAGTTCACTATGAGGGGCCGAGGCGGGGGTGGTGGTGGTGGTTAGTAGGGAGGAAGAGCACTTACCTAAACGGGGATCACATCCACGCACACACCCACTCCTTCAGTCTCTCACTCAATCACTCTCTCTCTACTAGCTCCAAGGGCTTGTCCTCTGCTCAGACGAGGGAGGAGACAGTCTCTCTCAAGATTACCGGTGGAGTGCTGCAGCCCTGCCAGAGTTCTTATGACTGCGGCCCAGTGGGCCCCGCCCTCAACAGCTATCCCTGCCAGGGGCCCCGCCCATGTGCACTGAACACTGGCACACTTCCAGTTTTCTGGGTGCCACAGCGTCCTGGCGCCCAGCAACAGGGTCAACATGCCGCCACACCTCCCGTGACCCTGAGGGTCCCCAACCCCCCAACTCTGGAGCCAGCGGTAAGACCTGACAGGCACAATAAGGGACTGACTTTGAGGGAGGTGGTGCTTTCACAGTTGGATTCTCTTTGGGACGCAAACCCAGTAGTTTCCATTCTGCGACTGCCAAGGCTGGTTCAGCCTGCAATGAACATACATTGGGCTCTGTCCATCTCCTGTGAATGTGTATTGGACTGTGAGGAATTTTGAGGCCCAACAGTGGTCTGAGAGTTTGGTACCAGCTCTGCACTAACGAATGGCCTCTGAGTCACTCCTGGGACTGGTATTTCTCCTTCCATCCCATGCAGATATGAGGTCTCCTTATGGAACAGTCTGATGGGGGAGAGGGGGGGGGGGCAGTTGCATGTTATAGATTTTAAGGCCAGAAAGGATTATGTTGATTTTCCATTCTGCCCTCCTGCCTAGGCCATAGATTTTCTCCCAGTGAGTCCTGCAGCCATGACTCATGACTGAACCACAGTGCACTGTATGCCATGCCTAGGCAGAATTTCTGGGGCAAACTTCCTCTCCAGTGAGCTATAGGATCTTAGTTCCAAAGCCTCTTGCGTCCACCTTTGGTGTGGTTGCCCCCTTTGGTTTCCAAACCCTGAGTAAACATCAGCTGTGACAAACTTTGGCGTGATGCAGCTTTTAGTGCTGTGAATTATGTACATCAGGATGCAAAGATCAAGCTATTGGTGCTGAGGAAAAGAATCCCCCACCATGCTGGCCTGTCTGCATTAGTGCTTCCTGCCCCACATTTGAGCCTGGAGAGAAATCTCGCTGCTAGCTAACTGCTGGATTGGTGACAGGAGACTAGAGAGCACTTAGCTTGGGAGGGTAGGAAAGAGTTGAGTTAGATGCTGAGCAACAAGCTCATGTCAGGTGAGCATGGCAGAACAGGAGAAGAGAAGAGGAGACTGGGTGGGGAATATGACAGTAGTTTACAAAAACATGAGTGGTGCTAAGCAAGTAAATAGGGAGCTGTTTGTTCTCAAACCTATAGAACAAGGGAACAACCGTATGAAATTAACTGGCAGAAAATTTAAATCAAACAGAAGGAAGCACTTTTCAACCTATGGGTTCAATGACATAGGCCATTTTTACACGGACGCCCCCTGCCACCCACTGCTTGGTGTTCAGGTGGGTGTGCAGTGGGGGTGGAGGGACTTTGTGTACATGGCCACAGGTGGGTGGAGGGATGGGTGTGTGGAGGGTGTGCACCCGTGTAAACACCACAGACCAGGTGTTTGTGCATGTACGCTCCTGCCGCACACCCGCCGCACACCCACCTCCACCCATGGAGCCCTCTGACGGAACGGAGGATGCTCTGTGGGTGTAGGTGGGTGTAGATAGGTGTAGGTGGATGGGCATCTGTGTAAACGGGCACCCCCCCACCTACACCCGCTGCGCCACCCCCACCCACCCTTGTCCATGTAAAAACGGCTATAACTGGGTGGCTGTGTTGATTCCCCTAATTCCCAATTAAGGACCACCATAAGGGCAAGTGGACATGGTCATCCTGAGTTGCAGCCCTCCCAAGGCTCCCAGAAAACCTCCACCTCTCCCCACAAAGATTGTGGTGCTGCCTTGGCTCCCAAAGAGGTCCCCCGCAGCCCCATCGTGAAGGAAGTTTTAAGAGTCGGCATGGCCAGCTCTCCACCTGTCATGGGGAAGGGGGGATTTAGGATAGGGGACAACACGGAACCACACACCCCCTCTCGCGCTCCCCTGGAGGGCCAAAATCGCCCTGGCTCCTCGGGACTGCTCACAGGTTATACGTTGCCCGTCAGGATAGTATTTTGGCCTTTAAGATCTGCAAGGGATTGAGGCCTACTTCATCATAGGGCGCCAGGTCACCTGTGCTGTGCAATCCTCCTTGCTTCCTCCCACCAAACAGACACGCTCCGGATGCTCAGTCACGGGGGGAAGGGAAATAATGTGCCCACGGTGAGGGATGCAGGGAAAAGGTCCCAGGCAAGATAGGGAAGGGGTAGGATCCAAGTCTCGCAGGAAGGAAGGGAGGCAGGGCTTCCCACAGGAGGAGGGGGGAGGCTGACTCACACTCACTCTGCCCTTCACCCAACACCCCAAGACCATGTACAAATAGGAACAGGATAATTGGGGGAACTGGTCACATTCACTCACCACTCACTCCTCCGAGGCACTCCGCACAGGCAATCCAAGGGAAGGGGATCAGGGTAAACAATGCTCTCCGCTCTCTCCTCTTATGCAAGGGGGCCAGTTTAACAGATCACTGGCGCTGCGTGCCTCACCGCGCTGGTGTTTAAAGTAAAGGCCACGCCTCCCTGGGGCGCCTGCAGCCACGCTGAGCGGCGGTGTGCTGGGGGCCCCGCCCCTGCACCCTGTGCTGTATCCCGGGGCGGGGTCTGAGAAGTCTGTTGTGGCTGTTGCTGGGCTTCCCCTGCATCTGTGGACGTCAGGGGGGGCGGAGCCTGCTGCCCGTCAGCTGCCGGGTGTCCCCGTTGCGGGGCTCATTGCTGGGATTGTCGGCAGCGCTGCCGAGCCTGCGGCCGAATCCTGACAGTACCCCCCCATTGAGGCCCCCGTCCAAAGGTCCAGGATGGCCCGGGTTTCTCAGGGTGCTGGCGGTGGAAGAGTCAGGTCAGGCGGGGTGCAGATACACGGGTGGCAGGTTCCCATGAGCGATCCTCAGGGCCGTACCCCACCCAGTCTATTAAGTAATGAAGTCGGCCTCGAAAATATTTTGAGTCTAGGATGGCACAAACCTCGTATTCAGCTTCCATAGACGAACTCGTAACTTCTTGGGATAGGGGTCCGAGGGACTCCACGGGTGTGGGAGCCTTCTTTAGGAGGGACACATGTACCGTAGGGTGTATTCAGAGACGAGGGGGAAGTTGGAGCTGGAAGGTCACTTCATTAATTTGTTGCCGGATGGGAAAAGGCCCGATGAACCGATCGTCTAATTTACGGGAGGGTCATGTCGAGGGGTAATGGCGGCGATCAAGCCAGACGTAATCCCCAGGTTTGAAAGGCTCCGCTGTTCGGCGGTGCTGATCTGCGTAGTGTTTATATCGCTGACGGGAAGCGATCAATGTGGTTTTCGCCTGTTGCTGTACTTGCTGCAGGTGCTGGAGAAGGCTTCCTGCGGCGGGGACTTGTATAGAAGCAAGGTTTGGGGTACCGTTGTGGGGATGGTATCCATATGAGATATAAAAGGGAGAATCCCCAATGGACGCATTTGGGGCGTTGTTGTGTGCGAATTCCGCAAGTGGTAACCAAGTATACCAATCATCCTGGAGATAGTTTATGAAACAACGCAAATAATGCTCAAAGTCTTGGTTTACTCTTTCCACTTGGCCATTGGCCTGTGGATGGTAAGCGGTGGTGGGACTTAGCTGTACTTGTAAGGCTTTAAAAAAGGATCGCCAGAAGTGAGAGATAAACTGGGAGCCCCTATTACTGATTATCTCTTCGGGCCATCCGTGTAAACGTATGATGTGGCGAATAAAGAGCAAGGCGGTCCGTTGGGCAGTAGGGAATACCGTGGTGTACCCTCGAGAAGGGGGGAGGTCCATGATAAAGTCTATACCGACTCGTTGCCATGGTCCTTGTGGCGGCTCCGTAATTTGTAATAACCCCTGCGGGGCTTGTCGGGGAACCTTGGTGCAGGCGCACACGGAACAGCTACTCACGTACTGGTGAACGTCTTGGGTCAGGGTTGTCCACCAGAAGAAATGGTGGATTAGCTGCAGCGTTCAATCCCGGTCTGGATGGCCCGCTAAGGGAGCATCATGATGGCCCCAAAGAATTTGGGCCCGACAGGAAGGTGGAACGACGATAAGCCCTTGTTTTCGTAAGAGCCCTTTGTCTAATGTCCAACTGACATCCTGAGTGGGCAATAATTCCTGCTGTGTTGCCTCTTGGGCCATCACGAAGACCTTGGGTTCAAGGATCGTCCCCCTCTGTGGTTTCCCTTCATTTGTGGTTTCGTGGTACCATGACAGGGCGTCGGCGAGAGTGTTTCATTTCCCGGGGCGGTACTTGATGGTAAAAGAGAAATGGGCGAAGAATAGAGCCCACCAGGCATGTCGTGCGTTAGTGATGTGGGCCGTCTGTAAGAAGGTTAAATTCTTATGGTCTGTTACTACTGTAACCGGATGATGGGCTCCCTCTAGATAATGCCGCCAATTTTCAAAAGCCACCTTAATTGCCAACAATTCTTGATCTAGAATCGTATAATTTTGTTCAGCCGGAGTAAGCTTCCGGGAGTAATAAGCGCATGGTAATCCTGGTTCTTCTGGTTGATCGGGTTGTAGCAGCACTGCCCCAATGGCTCTACTGGAAGCATTGGCTTCTACTTGAAAGGACTTCTGGAAATCAGGGTGCCGGAGTAAGGGGGCCGACATGAAGGCTTGTTTCAGGTAGGTGAAGCTATGTCGCTGCTCTGGGCCCCAGATGAACTCCTGATGTTTTTTTAATAGCCGCGTCAACGGGGTTGTTAGTTCCGCGTAATGGGGGATATATTGGCGGTAATAATTAACGCTCCCCAAAAACCTCTGGAGAGGTTTCACCGCCCTAGCGGGAGGCCAACAACAGATCGCTTCCACCTTACATGGATCCATCTGGACCCCGGTCGGGGTGATAATGAATCCTAAGAAATCTACTGAGGTGAGGTGGAAGGTGCACTTCTCTAGTTTGCAGAACAGTTTGTGGGTGCGAAGGCATTGAAGGACGCGTTGTACATGACGAATGTGTTGCTCCCATGTGGTAGAATAACTTAGGATATCATCCAGATAGGCAATCATGAAGATGTCCAGGAGGTCTCGGAAGATATCGTTTATAAAATGCTGGAAAGCAGCAGGAGCGTTGGCTAGGCCATTTTTCTCGTTCTTCCAGGGTTAGGGGCCCTCGTGCCGCTCCCAGCTGCATGAGCGCCGCGTCCCCTAGTTTCCCGGCCTCTCCTCCCATTGTACCACTGAAAGGCGGCCGTGGAAAAAAGGGGCGAGCCCCCTGTCGTCGCTCCCGCTGCCTTTCCATGAGGTGCTCTTCAATTTGGAGGGTTAGGGTGGCTAACTGTCCCCAGGTATCAGGCAGGGGGGCGAAGGCCAGCTGATCTTTTAATTCCTCATGGAGCCCTTGGCAGAACAAAACCTTGAGCACATCCTCTGGCCAATGCAATTCGAGAGCTAATTGCTGGAATTGCATAGTATATTCCAATACCCCCCCTTTTCCCTGCTTAAGGGCCATGATTTGGGTTTGGGCATCTTGTGCCCGATGGGGGTGGTCGAAGAGGGCCGCAAATTCCTGGAGGAAGTTCCCATAATTAGTTAGTAACGGACTCTTGTCTTTTAGGAGGGAGGTTGCCCAATCCAGTGCAATACCTCCTAAGTTCCCAATAATAAATGTGACTTTTAAGTCGTCCGTAGGATAGGTAGCAGGTTGAATGGTAAAGGTTAAGTCGCACAATGCGATAAACCCCTGAAAGACCTTGCGATTGCCCAGGAATTTTTCAGGTTTCGGCCCTTTAGGTTCTCGGGGTAAGGCAGCTCCGGCCGCCCGGGGGCCTGGGTCCAGGGGCTGGCCTACAGGCGGGGCTGTAGGCCAGCGGCCCCCGAGGCCTCTAAGACCACTTGTTCCAGTTCCACCTGCTTGGCCTTAACATCCCGCATGTCCATAGCTAGGGACTGTACTGCCCTGACCAATTCCTGCAACTGGCTGGCTATATCCATAGCTAGGGAAGAATCCTCCTCTAGCGAGAAGGCTAGTATGCCGGTGATACTGTCACGGGGAAGGGGGGATTTAGGATAGGGGACAACACGGAACCACACACCCCCTCTCACGCTCCCCTGGAGGGCCAAAATCGCCCTGGCTCCTCGGGACTGCTCACAGGTTATACGTTGCCCGTCAGGATAGTATTTTGGCCTTTAAGATCCGCAAGGGATTGAGGCCTACTTCATCATAGGGCGCCGGGTCAGCTGTGCTGTGCAATCCTCCTTGCTTCCTCCCACCAAACAGACACGCTCCGGATGCTCAGTCACGGGGGGAAGGGAAAAAATGTGCCCATGGTGAGGGATGCAGGGAAAAGGTCCCAGGCAAGATAGGGAAGGGGTAGGATCCAAGTCTCACAGGAAGGAAGGGAGGCAGGGCTTCCCACAGGAGGGGGGGGAGGCTGACTCACACTCACTCTGCCCTTCACCCAACACCCCAAGACCACGTACAAATAGGAACAGGAAAACAGGGGGAACTGGTCACATTCACTCACCACTCACTCCTCCGAGGCACTCCGCACAGGCAATCCAAGGGAAGGGGATCAGGGTAAACAATGCTCTCCCCTCTCACGCAAGGGGGCCAGTTTAACAGATCACCGGCGCTGCGTGCCTCGCTGCGCCGGTGTTTAAAGTAAAGGCCATGCCTCCCTGGCGCGCCTGCAGCCGCGCTGAGCGGCGGCGTGCTGGGGGCCCCGCCCCTGCACCCTGTGCTGTATCCCGGGGCAGGGTCTGAGAAGTCTTGTGGCTGTTGCTGGGCTTCCCCTGCATCTGTGGACGTCAGGGGGGGCGGAGCCTGCTGCCCTTCAGCTGCCGGGTGTCCCCATTCTGGGGCTTGTTGTTGGGATTGTCGGCGGCGCTGTTGAGCCTGCGGCCGAATCCTGACACCACCCCTGCCCACTCTGAAAACTTCCTTCTTGGCAGGGTCCTCTGCAAGCAACCCGAGTGCTGCTAGGAAATTTTCAGAGTGGGTGGGGCAGAGTGTCGATCCTGCCCCTTCCTTCACCCCCTCTGAAAATTTCCTAGGGGTCATCAGGTCACTTGCAGAGGGCTCCCAAACAGTTTGGAGCCTGGGCTCAACTTTATCACACCCCTCACTCTTTGGTAGCTATGCCTTGGACAGGGTAAAAAAAAGGATTAGATAAATTCTAATTTACCTGATGAGAATGCTGTGTCCCTTTCTCTCAGATATAGATCTGGCCACTTCCATCCATACTTTCATTACCTTGAGGCTAGACTACTAGGGATGTGCGAACATGGTTCGGTGTTCGGCCCGAATTCGACCCGTTCGGACGACCGAACCGAATGGCTGAACTGAACGCCCGAAGCCCCGAACAGTTTGGCCGCGTTTGGATGAGTTCGGGTGGGAAAAACTGGGCTGGAAGACCCAGGGAGGGGTGGGGGCAGCTGAGGAGCAGACTTTCTGGTGCCAGGGGTGGAGAGGCTTGGACTAGCAGCCAGCCTGCCCAATCACCATCCCTCTTTTCCTCAGACCACTGGCTTCGCATTCTGCGATTGGCCACGGATTAGACTGCACGGAGCCATTAGGGCTTGTGGTAAGGCAGGCGCAGTAAGTAACAAAAGTCATTGCCCGCCCCCCTTCGAACTTCTTCTGAGCTAGCCACTGATCCTGTGAGCAAGCGCTTTCAGAAGTCTCCCTCTCCCAGCAGTTTGTATTCCTCCCAATCCATTGCCATCCACCTCCTTTTCCACCTATTTCCACACATTTACGTCCCTAGTTTCATTTATTTGGATCAGATTAGATAGATTTAGGTGTTATTTTTATATTTTACCCCTCCCTGTGTTCTTTCTCCCTCCCCACCATTGAATCCTTCCCTCCTCCCTGTATATATTCCATCCCTGATTCTGTTCCCCTGTTTTTGGATTTATTTAGAGTAGGATTAGATTGATTTAGGTTTCATTTCCCCCCCCATCCCTGTGTATGTATGTGTAGATAGATAGATAGATAGATAGATAGATGTAGGAGTTAGCTTAGTCATAGAGATAGTGTGTAGTGATTCAGTTTTAATATTTTATAGCGTGTTTGTAGGACTAGGCCCTTGTGGATATTAGATAATATTTCATTTAGTTCCATAGGTTTTAGAATAGTTAATAACAGTTAGAGTTAGTGTAGATATATATAATATTACATTACAAATTTGAATAAATAAATAAATAAATAAATAAAAATATAAAATCTTCCAGTGCATTCTTTGGGTGGGAGAAATGGAGAAGGGAAACAGGAGAGGCCGGTCTGCTGCCCGTAAGGCGGGCAATGGGGCATGTGCCAGAGGTGGCAGGGTCCATGCCAGTGGAGTGACAGCAGGCATCAGCAGCAGCCTGAGCCCATCACCACGCTCCAAACTGCACAGGCCTGATTTTGGCAGTCAGACTTCAGAGGCTTCCAGCAGTGACACTAGGGGTGTGGTTCTGCGGCGCCTCCTAGCAGCGTCGTTCACTGCCACGCAGGGCACTGGAAGGCTGCAGTTCAGGAGGCTGCGGCTGTCTCTGCTGCAGCTGCAGGAGCAGGTACAGGTGTTTCGGGGTCGGATGTTCCTCCAGGGCCACCAATGTCCCCGACCCCATTACTGATGTGATCCCCAGCAGTACAGGGCTGGTGGATCCCACCCTGGCTGCTAGAGGCAGGGCCTGATGCCCGGGCAATGGCATCAGGGAGAGGAGCAGCAGCAGCAGCAGCTATAGGGGGCACAGGGAGAGTGGCAGCAGCACGGTGGGGAGTCACTCAGCCTCAGGGTCCCAGTACTCCCCTTCGTGAGACATCACTCTGATTGGGGACAGCGAGGCAGACACTAGTCCTGCGGAGGAGATGTCTGGTGCTGGGGCAATGACTGTCCCTCCAAGATCTGTGCTGCCACCATGTTCTGCCCTTTCAAGCAGTGCTGTCAGTGGTGCATCACCCGGTGTGGGCCATAAGGTAGGAGGGGGCAAAAAATCCTCCATATGGGCGCATTTTAAGTTGGTGCGGGTGGATGATCCCAGGGAGATGCAGTGCAGTTTGTGACAGAAGGCGGTGAAGCGTGGGCAGGTGCTCACCAACCTTGGCACAACTGCCATGGCGAGGCACCTCAAGGGACGCCACAGCGCTGTGCTGCTAAGCGGGCAGGCAGGGGCAGTGGATGCCAGCGGGTTCCCGACTGCAGCAGCCAGTCATCTGCCTCCATCAGCGGGCAAGTGTCCTGCTCTAACAGTTTCCTCTAGCAACAGGAGCGATATCACTGCTTGGGTGGGAGCAGCAGCAACAGCAGCGTCAGTGCACCATGGAGGAGCTGGGGTGGGGGCAGCTGCCAAGTCCATCAGCAGCTGCAGGACGTGGAGTGCAGCATGGCTTTCAACTGAAAGGCATGCGTATGTTGAGGGAAATGATTGCACTGGATGGGCAGCCCTTCTTGGTGGTCAGGGACATGGGGTTTAGGCGCCTGACTGGCTTCCTGGCCCCCCCAGTTTAAGCTTCCTTTGTGCACCACCCTGAGTTGGCAGGTGGTGCCAGCCCTGTGCTGGGCTTTAGAGGAGCGGGTGAGGGAGCAGCTGTCAAGGGCTGGGGGTGCCACCGTCGACTTCACCACAGACCTGTGGTCAAGGAGGAATGCGCAACATGCCTACCTGGCAGTGACGGCTGGTGGCAGGACCCGGAGGCAGCATTTGGCAGTGGCAGGAAGGGTCCCGAAGCAGGGTATAGGTGGGCTCTGCTTCTAGCGGAAGTCATGGACGGCCCCCACACCGCTCAGAACATTGCGTCAACCCTGACTGCCATGGTGAGGGAGTGGGTTATGCCAGGCGTGCCCTTCACCAAGGGGGGTGTGGTGACAGACAATGCGGCCAACATAGTGAGGGCACTCTGCGAGGGGGGCTTCACCAGCATCCCTTGTGCTGCACACACCCTTCACCTGGTGGTCAGGGACACTCTGGGCTTGGGGGAGAAGGGGATTGGGGCAGGCACCCTTAGCTCCCTGAACGAGCGGGGGAGGAAGCGGGCCAGTTTCTTTAACCAGAGCATGAGGGACAGCGACTCACAGGGAGCCGTCATTCCACTTCATCTAGAAGCTGCCACACTAGTCCCAGGACCAAACGTCAAGGTTCTGGGGCCTCACGGGGAGCCATCATTCCACCGCATCAAGAAGCAGCCACTCCAACATCAGGACCCACCATCAGCATTCTGGGGCCTACGTTACAGGCAGAGAGGGCTGTCCATCCACTTCATCCAGAAGCTGCCGCTCTAGTCCCAGGACCCACCGTCAGGGTTCTGGGGCCATCATTCTGCTCACAGGTAGCTGTCATTCCACTTCATCTAGAAGCTGCTAGTCTAGTCCCAGGACCCAGTATCAGGATTCTGGGTCCATCATTCCGCTCACAGGGAGCTGTCATTCCATGGCATCTAGAAACAGCCAGCCACTCCAGCTCCAGGACCCACCGTCAGGGTTCTGGGGCCTACATTACAGCCATGGAGGGCTGTCCATCCACTTCATCTAGAAGCTGCCACTCTAGTCCCAGGACCCAATGTCAAGGTTCTGAGGCCATAATTCCACTCACAGGGAGATGGCATTCCACTGCATCAAGAAGCAGCTATCCACTCCAGTCCCAGGACCCACCATCAGGATTCTGGGGCCTACATTACATGCAGGGAGGGCTGTCCATCCACTTCATCCAGAAGCTGCCGCTCTAGTCCCAGGATCCACTGTCAGGGTTCTGGGGACGTCGTTCCGCTGATGGGGAGTTGTCATTCCACTTCATCTAGAAGCTGCCACTCCTGTCCTAGGACCCACCGGCAGGGTTCTGGGGCCTCCATTCTGCTCACGGGGAGCCGTCATTCCACTTTATCTAGAAGCTGCCACTCTGGTTCCAGGACCCACCGTCAAGATTCTGAGGCCGTCATTCCACTCACGGGAAGCTGTCATTCCACCACATCAAGAAGCAGCCAGCCACTCCAGCCCCAGGAGTCACCACCAGGGTTCTGGGGCCTACGTTCCAGGCAGGGAGGGCTGTTGTTCCACTTCATTGTCTGCAACTGCCTCACCGATGCCTGGCAACCTGCAATGCCCGGCCAAGCAGGGGTTCCAGCCACCAAGCCCATGTCAGGTATCTGCCACTGCTTCACCGATGCCAACCTGCAATGCCTGGCTAAGCAAGGGTGCCAGCCACTAAGCCCTGGCTGGGCCTCTGCCGCTGCTCCACCGATGCCAGCCTGCAATATCCGGCCAAGTAGGAGTGCTAGCCACCAAGCCCTAGCCAGGCCTCTGCTGTTGCTCCACCGATGCCAGCCTGCTCCCTATGGGTGCCAGCCATGAAGCCCCAAACCTTCCCAGCTTCTGCTGCTGCTGCCACTGGGTCTCAGACGGCCAGCCCTGGCACCACAGGCACCCCCAGGTGCCAAGCACTGAGCTTGCCTGCCTGGGAAACCTGGGGTGCCAATAGCCAAACCTTCCTGGTTTCTGCTACTGCTGCCACTGGGTCTCGGACAGCCTGCCAGCCCTGGCACCATGGGCACCACCAGGGTCCAAGCACCAAGCCTACCTGCCCAGGAAACCCGGGGTGCCAAGGGCCAAGCACCAAGCCTTCCCGGTCTCTGCTGCTGCCGCCGCTGGGTCTCAGACAGCCTTCCAGCCCTGGCACCACGGGCACTCCCAGGGGCCAAGAGTCAAGCCTGCCTGCCTGGGCAACCCGGGGTGCCAAGTGCCAAGCCTTGCAGGTCTCTGCTGCTGCTGCTTCTAGATCTCCGATGGCCTGCTGTGCTGGAGTGCCCCAAGCCTCCCGGCGGTGCTGAACTCTGCCAAACGTTCGGGGGGTCTGAACTCCACCGGACCGAACCAACGAACCCAAATTGAGGTTTTAGTCTGAACGGCCGAACAGCTGAACTCCGTCCTGTTCACACATCCCTATAGACTACTTCAGTGCTCTCTACATGAAGCTGTCCTTGAAGACTGTTCGGGGCTGCAACTCATGCAGAATGTGGTGGCCCACCTCTTGACAGGGGTGGGTCACCAGGAGCACATTACACCAGTGCTTCAAAGTCTGCAGTGACTGCAATAGTGTTCCCAGCACAATTCAAGGTGCTGGTTTTGACCTATAGAGCCCTAAATGGCTTGGGCCCTACATTTCTAAAGGGCCACCTTCCTCCTTATGTCCCTTCACAACCCCTAAAATAAGTCAAGAGCGCCTTCTTGCAAGTTCCATCTATATGAGCTGAACATGCAGAGGGGCATTCTCGGTGGTTGCTTCATGATTTTGGAACTCCCTTCCCTTAGGGGTTCATCTAAGCCCCTACGTTGTGCATCTTCCAAGGCGTATTTATTTGGCCAGGTTTCAACAGGCTGGGGCAGATTTTGGCTTGGGGTGGAGGTGGGTGGGTGTCTTTTATTATTTTATGGGTCATATATTTAAGCTATGTTTTTATGTAAGCTACCCTGAGCCTTTGGGGATAGAGTGGGCTGGAAATATAAAGAAAGAAATAATAAACTTTATGCTCAGCATGTTGCTAAACCACCGACTGGGAGTGAATGCCAGGGGATGGATCATGCCATAGATAACCTATTTTTTTACACCTTTGGCATCCAGCTGGCCACTGTCAGAGACAAGATACTGGGCAAGACACATCATTGGACTGACTCAGTATAGCAGCAGTGATGTTCTTTTCTCATTCTGCATAGCCAGCCTTACAGGTCAGCTCCTCTGTATGTTTAAGACCCTTATTGAAAAGTTACCTGCTTGTCAAGTAACTTTAAGCAGGGTCTGAAACAGGCAGAGAATGGTTCAGGGAGACGGCGTCTCTCCATGTTTCCCTTGCTACCTTATTCGAGCTGCCTAACACAGCATCCATTACATGCAAACAGAGTTTTTGCCACACTTTTAGCACTGTTTGCCACCAGTGGCATATTCAGGAGAATCCAGAAGAAACCCACGGTTTAGGTGCTAACATAGTTTAGCATTAAAATCTCAGTGCTCAATGTCATCCCCTCCCATCACCTGCGACCTGCCACCCAAAGTTGGTCATCGAAGGCACCATAGGAACATGGTATTTTGTTAAAGAAGCATTGCAGAGTCACTCCAAGAGATAGCAAGGGGGCACCCAGAGATAGTTTTGGGACAGTCCCTAGTGGGCAAAGTTCATTGGATGTCAGCACACGGAGTTGCATAAACCTAGGAGAAACAGTTGTTCAAACTGCTACGGTTCATGGTGATATCACACAGGTCCTAACACGCCCGTAGCTGATTTTCCCCATGGGTAATGTAATGTTTAGAGACACCAGAAAGACAGATGGAAGGAGAGATGAACCCAGTGCAGACAGCATGAGACAGAAAGCTGAAGTGAGTCAGAAAGATAGATGAGGAGAGGAATGGAGACAGAGAGATGGAGAGAGCTTTCTTCTGCCTCTCTTTATGGCAGCCTTTAACTTTTATGGAGTCAGAGCCCCTTGGAGAATGCAAGTGCATTATGGATAAAACAAAACAAGATGAATTAGAAACCCAGAGGGCCCCACCACTGTGCAGAGCAGTGCATTATTGCTGGCAAATAATCCATCGGCTGCCTGTTTCCCCCCTCCTCTTACTCCCCCGCTATAAATGATTAAGCACAAAGGTTTTGTGCACAAACAGGGAGGGAAGAGGCTACAGGTGGGAAAGGAGCCAGGAGAAATTGACAAGAGATGAAGCTGCCTGTGGAGTTTTCACTCTGGGGTTGAGTTTACAGGGCATGCAGGAATGGATCTGCTGCTTGGGGGAATCCAATAAAGAACAATTGACTCAGTCAATACGAGTCTCCCTTGCCCTCCACCCCAAGATAGCTGACAGATACTAAATCGGATTAGCAGGCAGCTCTCATTCCGCCTCCTGTAGTTGTTCTAGTTTTTGTTCATGTAGCAGTGAGTGCAGGAACCTCGCGCTTTGAAAGTCCTGGCTGGCACTAGCTGGGCAGAGCCACGTGGGAATTTACATGCTTGTACACCAAGCTGAGATGGATATCCAAAGCAAGACCAATTTGATGCACGTCACTCAGTTTTTTCATCAGTGTTGTCAACGCCTCATGTCAGGTCTGCAAGGGGGTTTGGTGGGCACATTTAGGGCGCTTTTACACGAGCGGATCGCCGTGGCGTGACCCGCTCGCGCAATATTTCAAAATCCTGCAAGGCGGGATCAGATGAGACGGAAGGCCAGGATCATGCACGTTGAAGGTGGTTGCGCATTGTTTACAGACTATGAATTAAATACTTCGATTGTGAGGCATTTAATTCACAGTCTGAAAACAATGCGCAGGCGCCTTCAATGTGCATGATCCCAGACTTCCGTCTCTTCTAATCCCGCCTTGGAGGATTTTTAAATATTGCGCGAGCGGGTCGCGCCACGGCGACCCGCTCGTGTAAAAGCAGCCTTTGTTAGTCCATAGGCCCTTTTCACACAAACACTCTAACACTGATAAAATGGGTGTTACATTTTGTTATACATGTTGCAAGGCTGCAGGTGTGCTCTGTGGGTGCCCTGCAACATGTATAATAAAATGTAACGCCCATTTTATCAATGTTAGAGTGTCTGTGTGAAAAGGGCCATATTTTCATTAGTTTGAAATTTGCTACTTTGAAATTCTCCACCTCTGTTCCAATGGGATATTGCCACTGCGGGTTAAGCTATTTTGTTTAAATACTAGGAAAAACTTCCTGTCTATAAGAATGGTTAGACAAGGGAATAAGCTGCCTAGGGAGGTTGGAAGCCTTCTTTTGATGTTTCAGAAAACAGCTGGGCACACACCTGCCTGTAATCCAGCTGAAATGGAGCAGCCCTACGGTATTGGCGGAGAATCTCTGTGATTATGAAATGGCAAGCAGAGATCTGACAGGGATTTACCGCTATGCGGGATCTCTTCTTACCATTCTGATTTCTTCCTGGAGCCAGTGCAGTGCCATTTTGTGCATGCTCGATAGACAAAATTACTTTTTTGTGCAAAAAAATATTTTGTCTAGTGCACGTGTGAGAAATGGCACTGTCCTAAGGAAAGGGAGCTGATCCATGCCCAACAGAATGGGGACCATATTGTGCTCGGTTCATGTTCTGCTGGTCCTGGATCAAGCTGGCAGATTCTGTCACTGCCTGAAGTTCCAGTTTCAGCTCTAGTCTGATAGGCAGGGAGTATCCTGCCTCGGAGCAGAGGACCGACTAGAGGACCGTTGAGGTCCTTTCTGTTAGGATCCACAGGCTGGGGCACAAAGAGTTGCAGCAGGACCCAGGTGTTGGGTAAGTTGATGCTGAATCAGGGTCCAGAGAGTTGGTACAGAACCTTTTCCAAAAGGTCAGGAAAAGGGATCAGGGTGCTGGGCCCAAGGGTCACAGTGGGAATTAACACACGGACCATGGGGGTAGGTGGGGGTAGGTGTAGATGAGGTGAGGCAGGATGGATAAAACAGGACTAGGTGGACAAGATGAGGCAGAAGAGGCAGGACTGAAAGAAAAAGGCTGATGGATGAAGCAGATGTAGGGAGCCAGCTGGATGGAACAAGCAGACTGAACTCAGATGGGACAGAGTGGGCTCATGGGGAAGTTGTGTAGAAGGTGCATCCTGCAGATGCCGGACCCCCATTCAAGCAGACATTGAGTCCCCATCCAAGCAGATGTCGAGCTGTACTCTCAGGAACGAGGGCAGACGGACAAAGGGGAAGCTACTCCCAGGTAAAATCTGAAGGACTGGTTGTAGAAGACTGGCCAGAAACCCCAGCCCAAACTGTCAGAGACCATGCAAGCAGCACCATAAGAAAGCCTGCAAACAGTACTGTGGTAGCCCATAGCTGCCTCGTTAACTAGGAAGCCAACCAATTAGTAACTAGTGAGATAGGATGTGGCTGTAGTTTTACCCGCCTGACAGAGGAGAGCCAATCAGAAGTGGAAGAGGAACATAAGAAAGCCAAGAGCTGGTAGTTGAGAAGGAGAACTGCTGGTGAGTTTGGATCTCTTTTGATTACCAAGGCAAAATATTTGGAGAATCTCTTCAAAGGCCTAATCCTCCAAACCTCTATACAGGACTGACAAACAGCGTAGGGCCTGCAGGTGGGATCTACCTATATTTTCCTTTATTATGAAGTCTGAGCAGAGTGGCTAGGAAGAGGCCTGTTACGGGACATCATTTTGAATAGGCTGAGGCCTGATAGGGACACTGTGACTGTAAAGGTTTATAAGAGTTGGAGACTTGTGTTACCACAGCCAAGGAGGCTTATTTTGTTTATGTTTATTGGGGGACCTGCCTTATGTGGGGTGGGAGAAGCCCCATTCCCGGTGGTACGGGTGAGTTGTAAGGGGAGAAGGAAGACCGGAACAAATTGCCCCAGTGGGGCTGCTAAACCTGTGATTAGCCCTGAGATGGCCAATTGTATTGATAACCCAGTGAGGGGCCAAATCTGTGATCAGCCCAGAAGGGCCAGAGACTGGTGTATATGAACCCAGAGATATGCCACTGATCCCTGAGGGGGCCAAGTAAGATTCTGGGTCCAGAGAGGGACCAGGACTTATTAAACCCTCAAGGAAGAGCGAAGGACTATTATAAGAGGCCAAAAGCTAAGATTAGGCCTAAAAGGGTCAAATAGACCAGAAACCTATTTTATCTCCTGGGTCAAACTAATTCCCCAATATGCTCTTATAAGACCTTTAGAGTCTGACCCATGGTTCCAGGAGGGAGGGTCAGAAGGGCCAGGCTCCAGCAGACCCAAAGCACACACTAGGTTCAGGAGGGTGGCGTACAGCGCCAATCCACAAGAGGGCAGATAAACAAAAGGTGTACTGGGGAACAGGAAGTTCATTGACTATAGTATCCACCCAGCTTCTTGTGGCTACTGGATAGCCTTATATACAGGCCAGTAGCCAATCGGGAGTAGGGATGGGTGAACAGAACTGAGTTTGGAAATTCGGTTCGGAAGTTCGGTTCGGTCGATTCGGTCCAAACTTCCAAACAAAGTTCGGAAATTCAAACCCCATTGAGCTAAATGAAATATTATCTTTTAGGGATGGGTAAACACAGCCGAGTTCGGAAATTCGGTTCGGTTCGAAAATCTAGTTTGGTTTGGAAGTTCGGTTCGGTCGACCGAACTGGTCAAGTTCAGTCCAAACTCCGAACTGTGACTTGACCCATGCTAGAGGAGGCCCTCACCAGATGAAATTGGTGGTGCTGCAGAGCCAGCTGCTGCACCCAGGGCCCCAAGGGTACTGGTTCAAGCCTGGGTCCTTACACTTTCTAGTCCTGTGATCTTACTGCTCAGTATATAGCCAATTGAGCAGAGTTCACAGTCCAAGAGCAGCCAAAATCTCCATATGGTTGAGAGCCACAAAATACACACATATTATTGTGCCCAAACCTCTCCTGCTTTGTGACTGGCTGGAGGCGCTGGTGCTCTGCAGTCCTGGCTGCTGAGATTCTGAAAAACAGCTGGGACTCGGGTGCAGTGAAGTAAGACACTGAGCCATTAAGGCAGCATAGGACCCCAGGAACAACCCTGGCCAAGAACCGCATGGAGCTCTTAACTAGAGTCCTGGTTTGGCCACGTCTGGTCTGTATTGCATAGGAGCTTACCTCTCACTCACAGTGGGTGTTTGTCACGGTGTTAATATAGATGCAGTCACAGTGTGAGCTACACATTCTGGGGAATGGGGGGGGGGCACCCCCAGCTGGTTCAGGTTGGGAAACTGAACAAACGTTTCCGCAGATTGATCCACCTGGGGAGGGGGGACCAGAAGTGATGTGAGGCCGACTGCCTCTGCGCTGTGCCCAGTGCCCTGCTCCCTCACCACAATGGGAAGCCATGGCTGCCAATAATAGGTAGCTATGGAACACACTGTATGGCCCACCTGGGTGACCCTTGGGCCCACATTTGGTGGCCTGCTAACAGACATATGGGTTAGGCTCAGGCCCAGGTGGATCATAATGAGCCAGCATCATGTCTGTTAACACCCAGTGGTCATACTTGACACCATTGTTTGGGCTGACTGAGGGGCAAACTAGAGCTGAAACAAGTACCAGACAAAATTGGGGTACTTGACCTGACTTTGTAACATTGGGTACTAATCAGTAGCTGATTAGTACCCATGTTAGTACTGACATGCTGATTGACCATTTCTGTCCCTAGAGCTAAAAGGAGATGGTCTCCCTCCTCCTCTAAGGGCACAGGCAAAAACGTGGCGGGAAAAGGCAAGCAGCCTGCGAAACAGAACCACCCAGCTGCTAGACTCCCTGGAGGATCTCTCCCACTCGGAGGAAGAAGATTACTCAGAGTAGAGGAAGAAGGGGTAAATGGGCAGCACATTCCTCCCCCCCCCCCCCCCCACCTCAAAGAAGGATTCCCCTGCAAGGCCCAAACCCCAAAAGAAGCACTCTTTGATCAGGGACTCCTCGGAGGAAGAGAGGGTGAGGGAGTCTGGAGAATAATCCCAAAGGGACTCTGAATCCTTGCTGGAGGAAGGATAGATCCCAGATAAGCAACTCTTCTCCCTGCCAACCAATCACAATAAAGAATTCCCTATACAATATAGGGAGCAACTCATGAAACAAGTGATAAAGACCTTGCAGTTAAAGGAAAAGATATGAAAGGAGGGACTCCTCTGACTCTGAGGAATAGTCCCCCAGGGCCCATATCCCCAAGGTCCATAGGAAAGACCAGGGGATCCCCCTAGACAAAGCCTTTGGAAAAATTGATAATATATTAATGGAAGCAGCCTGGGGAATCTTATAGAATGATGAAAATGCAAGAGGGGTTGTACTAGTTCTCCAGGTGTAAAAAGGACTATTCTGCACCCCCAAGGTGGATGCGGCAACAGCTTCCTTGACATGACAAAAAGTTTTCCCCACTGAGGGAGACCGTTTCCCAACGATGACACCTACAAAGGCATAGAATCAGCCCCGAGAAGGGAATTTGAAGTGTTGGCTACAGTGCTACGTATGGCCACATTCACTTTCTTATGTAGGCTGAGCCCTAATCAGCTGGTTCAGAGACATACAAGCCCCCAATATCTGTGAAAGGAAATCAAAGATAATGACTTCATGGATCCTCCTAACCATTGCCTTCATAGCAGATTCGTCCATAGACACACTCACACTAGTCACCACCACTCTAGAAGCTCATGCAACAGCTAGATGCCAGTTGTGGCTCTGGTCTTGGAATGGGAACTCAGTAGCAAAGGACCTGCTGAACTCGGACCCCTATCAAGAGTCAAAGCTCTTTGGCACATGTCTAGATAAAGTCCTGGAAGATGCCACTGACAAAACCAGACATCAGATGCTACAGCAATTTTGGGCCCAAAAGAAGTCCTTTTCCCCCCATACAGATATGCCAGGAATTCGGCTGCTTTTAGAAAGGGATACAATCAAACTCTATTCTCCAGAGAGGAGAAGTTCAAACCCAAGTGGCAGGGAAAGAAAAAGTTCCCAAACCCCAGCCATCCCAGACCAAGCATCTCAAACCTATCAAACCAGGACTGACTATGTAGCAAGTACAGGCATAGGAGGCAGGCTCCAAAGCTGCTTTCAGGTGTGGGCACATTCAAACTCCGATGCCTGGGTGCTGGAGATCATATCTCAGGGGTATCCTACCGAACTGTGAAGTCAACCTCCAAACTTTTTCTCACCTCTCCCATTTCCTCAAAGCAGATAAAACATCAAGCTATATGGATGGAAATGAACAGTCTCCACAGCATAGGAGCAATAGAATCCATCCTGCTCAGCATGCAAGAACAAGGTCTATACTCGATCCTTTTTCTTGTACCAAAGAAGTCAGGAGAGTGGAGGGCCATGCTAGACCTGAAACGGCTGAACAAGAGAGAGAACCAGAAAGTTCTGCATGAAAACCCTGAATTCAGTTTGCTAGGCTATATCCCAAGGGGACTGGTTGACGTCCCTGGACTTGAAAGAGGCTTCACATTCCAATCAGACAGACCCACAAGAAGTGGTTTCAGTTTGCATACGCCCAACAACACTAGCAAAATCGAGCCCTTCCCTTTGGTCTGGCCTCCTCCCCTCATACATTCACAAAAGTACTAATCCCCTCAATAGCAAATCTGAAACTCCAGGGCATTTATGTCCATCCATATTTGTACGACCTGCTCATCAGGTTCCTGTCGAAAGACTGGCATTATTGGATACCGGAAATGCCGGTGATCCCGCCGCTACCAATTAGTTCCAGTCCAATGACTGGAGCACCTGGGGATCATCCTAGATACCCTATCAGATGCAGTCCCCAACAGCAAGGACAAAATCTGATCCTTTATTATTATTAGCAAACATTTATATAGCACAGCAATATACCTGGTGCTTTACAAAGTAATGGAATAGACACGGTACCTGCCCTGGGGGGGGGGGGGGAGGGAGAGACGAAGGAGGGGGAACCAGGAGAGACAAGGGGTGTAATATTCACGAAGATGTGAGATCTCGGGTGCATGTGCTTGGCTTGGTTACATTGAGAATGATGGCTGGCTGGTCCATGTGGTGAGGATAGGAGTACACAGACCTCAGGTAACAGATTGTACTGAATGGTAGGTGTCAGCAGGAGTTAGGAGAGGGGAGCAGGAGTTGGGGAGGGCAGGGCGGAAGAGGTGGGTCTTGAGGAGGGATTTGAAGGTATGAAAGAAGGGGGCGAGGGGGATGTGGGCAGGGAGGGAGTTCCAGGTGTGGGGGCATCAGGAGCTAGCAAGGTTGAGAAGAGCCCAGACTCAAGCCTTAGTTATGGGCCCCTAATATGCGCGCGTGCAAAGCACTCGTGCGCGCTCCAAAAACCCGAAGTGGACGGAGCTTAAGGGAGGGGTGGGGCTTAAGGGAGAGGGAGGGGCCTGCCTGTCCCTGGAGTCCATCTAAGCGCCGCATGGAACCTTATGGCCAGCAGAGCTCTAGGGAGGGGCTTTTACATTGTAGGTGGAGCCTCCAAAAGTCCAACTACAAAGCGTTTTCAGCGTTAAGATGTGATGGGCAGAACATTAGTTTACACTAGGAACTCCTTTCTGCTGAGTACAACCCTACCACTTGGAGATAGAGAACTTTCCTACTAGCATCATCGCATCCAGTAAGTGGATGGGACTCCAGTAGGACAACTCTCTGGGTGAAAACAGACATGACGCTAACCCCACTTTAACCACACTTGGTGGTCATTTATGCATGTTGCAGGGCTGTATAGGACACCAATACAGTCCTGCAACATGCATAAATGACCACCAAGTGTGGTTAACGTGGGGTTAGCATCATGTCTGTTTTCACCCACTCTCTCTCTCCATTAGTTGTAGTGCCATAGCAGGATAAAAAAATCCTGTTCACATATTTAAGACAGGTAATACAAGACAAACTTAAAAGGGACAAGTTCAATGCAGCAAAAGCAAAGGCAAAGCAAGTCTGTTTGCTAACACAGAAGCGAGAAGAATGACACACCAATGACCACAGTCACAAAAAGGAACATAGGATCACACATGACCAGAGAGGGGACAAAGATGCACTGAAATTTATAGAAACTAAACTAGTCTGTTACATGTACTGTTAATTTATAAACCGCTGTATAGCAAGGAGGTCATGCTGAGAAATGTTAAACCAGAAGACCGGGCTAGGATAAAATCTCAATTTTATCACAATTTGTGATTTTTATCACAAAAGTCTCAATTTTATCACAAACAAGCATCACATTGCCAACATTTTAAAAACCTATCGCAGGAGTAACAATTAAATCTCAAGATTTCAAAACCTACATTCCCCCCGGCCTGCACTCATCACATGGGGATGGGTGCAGGCTGTGGGTGGGTGGGAAGGGGGCACGCTGGAGGCTGGGG
>QEPC01008240.1:596662-612615 GCA_003113815.1 Sphenodon punctatus | reverse complement strand
TCCCTCCCCACCCTCCCTCCCAAAGGCCTGGGCAAACAGCCAGGTCTTACAGTTCCGCCGAAATGTTAAAAGGCTTGGGGCCAGGCGAGCTTCCTCCGGAAGGGAGTTCCACAGCTGCGGTCCCACCACCGAGAATGCCCTCTCCATCGTGGCCCCCCGTTTGACACGGGGGACCTCCACTATCTCCTGAGGAGACTCTGGGCCAAAGGGGTCACCTGGCTGATAGTGGCTGTGGAGGAGCTGATGGTCTCCATCATGGCCAGGAACAGTCTCATAACAAAGACCGTGTGAGCCGGGATCTCCCATTGTACCCTGGATGTACCCCGCTGTCAGTCACAAGTTGAACCTGATGCAAGGAGGATTTCTGCTCAAGAAGCTGCTCGAGCATCAGGAACGTTGAATTCCACTGGGTGGACACATCCTGCACCAGCTGGAGCACTGGGGACCCTTGCTCTGCCTGCCTCGCCTAGAGGAGGTCGCTTTCCTCTGGCCAGCTTCCTCCCCCACTCGTTCAGGGAGCTAAGGGTGCCTGCCCCAATCCCCTTCTCCCCCAAGCCCAGAGCATCCCTGACCATGGGTGAAGGGTGTGTGTGGTGCAAGGGATGCTGGGGAAGCCCCCCCTCATGGACTGCCCTTAATATGTTGACCACGTTGTGCAACACCACGCAATCCTTGGCGAAGGGCGTGCCTGGCATGACCAACTCCCTCACCATCGTGGGTAAGGGCTGCCTCCATGTTCCGAGACATGTGGGGGCCACAGCTTCCTTGGCTTCTACCTGAAGCAGGCCCACCTATACCCTGCTTTGGGACCCCTCCTGCCACTCCTAAATGCTGCCTCCGGGTCCTGCCACCAGTGTGCCATCACTGCCAGTTAGGCGTGCTGCACATTTCTACTGGACCACAGGTCAGTGGTGAAGTGGATGGTGGCACCCCCAGCCCTTGCCAGTTGACCCCTCACCCACTCCTTTAAAGCCCGGTACGAGACTGGCACCACCTGCCGACTCAGGGTGGTGTATGAGGGCAGCTTTCTGGGGTGCCAGGAAGCCAATCAGGAACCTAAACCCCATGTCCCCAACCACCGAGAAGGGCTGCCCATTGAGCGCAATCATTTCTCCCAAGATGTGCGTGGCTTTCAGTTGAAAGCCATGCCATCCTCCTATGTCCTGCAGCTGTCGATGGACTTGGCAGCTGCCCCCACCCCAGCTCCTCCATGGTGAACTGACACTTCTGGGCCTCAACTGGCTGCTGCTGCTGCACCACTGACAGCATTGGTGTGAGGAGCAGAACATGGTGGTGACACAGCTCTCGGAGGGACATGTGGCTGGCCCTGTCCAAAGTGGCCAAGGGTTTGTGGTCCTGCCCACTAACGAGTGTCCCCAGCGAGTGGGTGTTTTCTATGGTGGGGGGGACACTTGTTCGCTGCACCACCTGAGACTGGGGGCCAAGTTGGTGGAGCAGTTGCTTTTCATCAAGGTGAACCTTCCACTGCTGGGATTCCCCGGGCTGCCCCTAGACATGGATTGATGGTGCAGTGGCACACGCCATCCCATGTCAGGGGCAGTCTTGGGGTGGGGTTCCTCCTTAATCTGGGCTACTGCTGCTGAGGTTCTGTCCCTGACTTCCACTGCTCATCCCATGCTGTCTGTCTGCTGCTGCTGCCTCTGCTGTACCATGGGTTCTGCTACCATGCAATCCAATGTCTGCCGCTGCTCCACTGATGCCTGGTAGCCTGTAATGCCCGTCCAAGTAGGGGTGCCAGGCTAGCCACCAAGCCCCAAGCCTTTCCAGCCTCTGCTACCGCCACTGGGTCTCCAACTGCCAGTCCTGGTGCCACGGGCACCCCCACAGGCCAAGTGCCAAGCCCACCTGCCTGGGAAGCCAGAGCACCAAGCCTTCCTGGTTTCTGCTGCTGCTGGGTCTCCAATGGCCTGCCATGCTGCCACAGGCCCCCCGGGGGTTCCTGGAGTGCCCCAAGCCTCCCGGCAGCGCCAAACTCCGCTAAACGTTTGAGGGTCCGAACTCCGCCGGACTGAACCCATGAACCGGAACTAGGTTTTTAGTCCAAACTGCCGAACATACGAACTCCATCCTGTTTGTACATCCCTGTTGAGAGCGCTACAATTGAAAATGACCAGAGGACTGAATTCGTGGGTTCATTTATCTCCAAAGGTAAAGAAAGCCATGTTGTTGTGGTTGCACAGGTTCACTCATGGGGTTCCCTTAACACAGGAGTGGGAGACGTCCTGCCTGGGTGTCGTGTTACATGCCTCTTTTTTTACAAAAGGAAAGAGAGCTATGTTTCCCAGCAGACAAGATCTAACTGGATAGGACCACTCTTTTCCAAGTTGTATAAAATGAGTTTACACTTTACTTTGAAGCCAGACTAGCAAAGCAAAGTATGGTAAAATGACAAAGTTACACGTTCTAAAAATCATTTCTATTTTAAGAAAATAGCTTCTAAAAGGTTAACATATGCTCGATTCATTGACTCAAAGATATCAAAAGAATACATTACATTCTTTCCTAGTTCTTCCCTTTTCTGCCACGAGAAAAAGATCCCAACATCAGTTTAGGAGCTCATTCTGAAAAAGCAAAGGAGTGTCTCTCTCTTAAAGCAAACTTGGCAGTCCTGAGATGCTGATGCTGATGATGTCAGTTAGTATGGAAATACACAGGATTCCAATTGGTTCTCTTAATTCTGAGAAAGTAAGGAGACTGAACAAAAAATCAAATTTCCTTCAAAGTTAATTGTCAGATTACAGAGAAAGGTTGAGCAACACCTCTATTTTCATCAAAATGAATTGTTAGTTTACAGAAAACTGACCACAGCTTCAAGGTTTCTTAACCAATTAGTTGAAACAGCTATGCCTTCTAGGAAAAAACAAAAACTTAAAATGTTCACTTTGGGGATGGTCGTGCCTGACATAATTTGTCATTTAGACATATAGACTGATAAGGCGGTCTGGCCTCCAACTTTAGCCATTTTTTTTTGTTTCCTTGAATACGGTGAAATGTTCACTGAGAAGTTAAAAAAAGTTCATTGGAACACACGCTGAGGAGGCCTCAGCCTGAACCAAGGTACAAGGAATTCATATAGAGACTGATTCTAAAAATCAATGCATTGGATACAAATTAATACAGTAAAACACAAGTTCAATACACTGAAACAGAAAGTTAATATATTGAAACTCAAAATCAATACATTAGGAACACAGATGGCCAAAAATATATGCTTATAATAGGAAATACATGACATGGGGGCCAAATGTACGGCCCTTGGCAAGTTCTTATGTGGCCCCTTTCCAGTGCCTGGATCTGGCCCCTGGATCCAGTCTCTACCCCCAAGCACTGAAAACTGAGCTCAGGATAATGAGGCAGAGAGGAGGACATGCACACCAAGGGTAGGGGACAGATCCACAGCACATGCCCATGATCTGGGCCCTCCTTTTCTTGAATACACCTGTTAAGCACTCCAGCCCCCAACCTCTATGTGGCCCTCGGAGCTCATACTAATATTCAATGTGGCCCCCAGGACAGAAAAGCCTCCCCACCCCTGCCTTATCAGAACCACACGGAGTGACCATAGTCACAGATGCAAGCCTGACAGGATAGGGGGGGGTCAGATGAACACATCGACAGTGCAGAGTCGGTGGTCAGAGCAGGAGAGTATGCAAAGCAATCAGTTAGCTCAAACTAAAGACAGTGAGGCTAGCTCTGCAACACTTTTCGAGCCAGATCCAGGGTCAACATGTTTTGCTCTATACTGACAACACAACAGTGAAGGCATATCTAAACAACCAAGGGTGTGGGGGTCCAGGTGCCAAAAGCTCCATGCCGAAGCATCGAGACTAATCACCTGGGTGGAACCGCAAATAGTGTCCATAAAGGCCTTACACATCAAAGGCACAGACAGTGTGACAGCAGATTGGCTCAGCCGCTGCCGAGTTGATCAGGGGGAATGGACTCTAGGTGAGGAAGCATTCCTCCTGATAATGAACAAATTTGACAGGCCGCAGATCAACCTGTTTGTGGCTCCAGGAAACGAAAAAGTGCCCCAAAACATGTCCAGATTAAGTCACCGAGAGGCGATGGCCACGGATGCTCTCAAGCAGACCTGGCCAGCAACCCTTTTGTACGACGTCCCTCTATTCCCTCTCATAGGCAGGACTCTAGCAAAAGCGTTCAGGAAACAAGCTCACATAATCATCGACTTCCTTTTAGCCAAGGAGACCATGGCTCTCAGATCTGATTGATCTAAGTATCGCACAGCCTTTGAGACTCCCCAAACTTTCCAATTTGCTGAGTCAGGGACCAATCCTATATGAGGATTTGGATCTAATCAAACTGACTGAATGGAAATTGAACACAAAGCCTTAGGCATAAGGGGGCGGCATATAAATGCGACAAAATAAATAAAATAAAATAAAATGAAAGACCTGGGCTATTCTGATGCAGTCCTCAACACCCTCCTGTCCTCTAGTTGAGGTTCCACAAGTAGTGTATACAATCCACATGGAGGATTTTCAGGGAATGGTGTCTGGCTAGATCACTACACCCAGGGAAGGCAGGGATTCCAGAAGTTCTAGACTTTTTACAGTCTGGATTAGACAAAGGACTAAAGCCAAATACCATAGTCAGGCAGGTGGCTGCCATTGATTCTGTATTTCTGGCAGTCAAGGGTCTTAAGATCTTGGGACAGTCTCATATCAGGTGATACTTGACTGTAGCTAAAGTGTTGTCACCTTCTGTGGTACATGGATATCCATCCTGGAATCTAAATCTGGTGCTGGGTGCTCTTTCTAGCACTCCTTTCGAGCCCCTAAAAGATATTTCCCTGTACTTTGTCAATTAAGGTAGCCTTCCTAGTGGCAGTGACCTCTGCTCGATGGATGTCTGAGCTTGGGGCTCTTTCTATTGAATCCAACGTTTGCACTTTTCAAAGGTAAGCCGTGGTCCTTAGGCTAGACCAGGCCTTTGTACCCAAAGTTAATTTAGCTTTTCACTGGTCACAGGAACTGGTGCTCCCTTCTTTCTGTCCTCATCCTAAGAACCCTAAAGAACAGATGTGGCATTGCCTTGATGTTTGAAGGGCTCTTAAAATTTAGATGATCTTCTGCCTTGTTTGTTAATATTAAGGCAGGCCAGAAAGGTCTTAAGGCTTCTAAGTCAGTCCTCTCCAAGTGGTCATTCAATGCATAGTGGAAGCCTACAGGGCCAGGGACAACTGCCAGGGAATATGGGCGCATTCTGTACAAGGAGCGGTGACATCGACTGCTTTCTAATCCAGGACAACAAATGAGGAAGTATGCAAGGCAGAGACTTGGGCTTCCTTGTGCACTTTTGTGAAGCATTACAAAATTCAATTTTCAGTCTGCTGAGGTGACATTTGGTAGGAGAGTTTTGCAGGCAGTATTGGATTAGTCCTGCCGCCTATATAAGTTTTTCTTACTGCTTTTGTACATCCCCCAAAGTGATGACTATCAGGCATTCCAGTATGAGAATAGAGAATTTGGCACTTACCCTGCAAATTCTCTTTCTATCCAGGATGCCGAATAGTCCTCCAACCCACTCTATTGGCAAACAGGAATTGCTAAATATCCTGAAGGTCTTGGGGACTGTGTCTGGATAACAAAGTTGCACTGATTTAAGGACTTTTTCCTCTGGATTGAGGATTTTCTCCTCTGACCAATGTTTATTGAATTAGAATTTGGTTTAATTAGACTGTGTAGTTTTGTTCTCCAGAGGGTTCTTTGGCTTTTGGACTTACTGGAGAGGCAGGGAGAATTGTTTCCATGTGCATGCTCCAGAAGGGTAACAGGAAGAACCTGAGCTTCTACAGGCCTATAAGTCTTCTGCCCGTAGTGGGAAAGCTTTTTTCAACCATTGTCTGCCAGCATCTTCGGGAGTGGGCAGAAAGGAAGGGACTAATATCCCAAGAGCAGTTTGGTGTCAGGGCCAGTAGGTCTACAATCGATTGTGCCTTCATCTCAGCACAATTAAACTCAAAGTATATTAGAATCAGAGCTGGAAAGCTGTTTATGGCCTTTGTAGACTACGCAAAGGCCTTTGACTCTGTACCGTGAGAGAGGTTATGGAGCAAACTGAAAGGGTATGGTATAGATTCCACCCTCTTGGCTATAATAGAGGTTATTCATGAAAATAATGTGGCCAGAGCAAGGGGTCGGTCTCCGAGTGCTGCAATTTTGATAAACAGAGGTGTTCGCCAGGGTTGTCCCCTGGCGCCCCTCCTCTTTAACCTCTATGTGGCAGATTTGGTGGCCGCACTTAAGAGCAGTAACCCACACCCGCCAAAAATTCAGGATTACCAACTGTATGCGCTCCAGTATGTGGACGACCTAGTCCTTTTTTCCCAAACTGAAAAAGGGCTCAGAGCAGCCATTAAGGGCTTATTAGAGTACTCCAGTGTAAATGGACTTGAAATAAATGCAGACAAGTCAAAGATCATGATAGCGGGAAGTAGATTTCGTCCCCAAAAGTGGGCAGTGCAGGGTTATTCCTTTGAGGTGGTGAAGGTTTATTTGTATTTGGGGATCTTCTTCACCCCAAAGGGTACATGGATACAGCATACCAACTTTAGAGCCCGGGTGGCCAAGGCTGCAGCAAAAACGCTTCTGAAAGCCTATAATGCCTCATATGGATTATCCATCTCAGCAATGCTAAAGGCTTTTCAGGCCAAAGTGTATGCTATGCTAACCTTTGGGTCAGAAATAGCTACCAATTTGGAGTGTTTGGTACTGGAACAGGTCCAAAATTTCCTCCTTAAAAGGATTCTTAGGGTGTGGGCCAGTACGCCTGGTGCAGTTGTCCGGGAAGAACTGGGAGTGCTCTCAATCAAGCACCACTGTAGGATGGTGTTCCTGAGGTATTGGTTCAGGACCCTGGAATATGCTCCCGACTCCCTGCAGGCCTTGTGCCTAGGGGGAAAGCTGAGGCATGAGGGGGCCCGGGATTATCCTTGGTTAGGACATCTGGTGGAATTGCTACGCTATCTGGGCTTTTCACTTCAGGGTTTTCAGGGTTTCTCGATCCCCGCTATGAGGAAAGCTATAGAACAGCAGTCTAAGGATGTGGCAATGCAGGAGGATCTTGCTGCTCTCAGGGGATGGAAGGTAGCTCCCACCTTGGCCATAAGTAAGGTCCGTTTCAGAAGAGAACCATACCTGGATATCCTGAGTAACAAACAACTTAGGCACCGCCGCACCACTATACATTATTACAATTTGAGATGGTTCAATCTGCAGTTGTTGAGGGCAGGTACATTAAGGTCCCTCATGAGGATCGCAAATGTAGGTGCTCCCTGGCAGAAACCGAAACAGGGGAGCATATTCTTTTTAGGTGTCCCTACTATACTCATCTGAGGGAGGTCTGGTTGGCCCCTGTGTTGGGAGGTAAGAAGGCTAGTCATTTGGACTCGCTTATATATTTGACCAATCTGTCACAGCCCGAAGACCTTTGTTCTGTTGCTACCTTCCTTCTTCTGGCAGCCAAAAGTCAGGTTAAAATTTGTAATTATCTGTCTAGATCGAGAAAGCCCAGTAGCCAATAGATTGGTTTGGATAACGAACCAGAGCTATAGCTTAGCAGGTCGATGAGAGATTTTTCTGGATCTGCCAGTATAATCTACAGGTACCTCGTATGCCCCTTATTGTATGATCACTTTGCTACTTATTACGATGTTTGATAATTATCAGGTTCTTTATGTTTTGTTGTATTGGGTATTTATGTTTATAGTTATGTTTATATTTTTATACCTATACCCATGGTATGTGCTATTATTGGTTTTGTATTTGTTTGTTTGTTTGGCCATGGTGAAAGTTGGTGCTGATTAAAGTAAACTAAAGTAAAGTAAAGTAAAGTAAAGTAAAGTAAAGCATGCTCCAGAAAATAATGTTCTGCCTCCTGCTGGTGGAGTGGGGGAATAGCCCCAAAGTGAGGACTGTCAGACCTCCTGAATAGAAAGAGAATTCACAGGGTAAGTGTCAAATTCTCTGCTGTTCTGCTATACTAGCTTTAATTTCTTGATTATTTTTTTTTCTGCAGTGTTCTGTTTAGTTGCCAGTCTCTGGCTGTCGTTGTCTTGGATTCACCCACCTCATAAAGCATTTCTGTAGCACTGTGATCGGAGATAATCCATGGTATAATCTTACATTTTCCCCAGTTTTTCCAGATGGCTTCATCTCCAATCACATGGTCAATCTTACTATATGTACCATGTCTAGGGGATTAAAATGTATATTCCTCTATCTGAGGATTTTTGAAAGGCCAGATATCCTCTATGCCCAACTTTCCCCAGATGGCAGCCGCTTGAGTTTGCCAATTTAATAATGTTAGTTTACATGACTTATCCAAATTAGATGGGGGACAATTGAGGTCTCCCTGTACCAAAATAATTCCCTCTGCCTGTTCTTTTCAGACACTCTTTGTAAATACCCTAACGTTCCCTCATTAGGGGCATATATGTTGATTCGAGAGTACACTTCATTTTCAATTTTGCCTACAATCATAAAAAATCTCCCATCACTTTCCTGATATTGTTTCATCAGTTCAAATTTACAGGGTCTCGAAACCCGTATTAGCACATCTGCCTTTTTTTAATGACACGAGCCATAAATTTGATCCAAATACTTAGATTTCATTCTATATAGATCCTTTTTCATTAAATGTGTCTCCTGTAAGAAACACACACACATCCCCATGTTTTAACTTTTGTTGTATCCTTTTCAGAGGACTATTCAGCCTCCTGATGGTTAAGGTAAGTGTCTTAAGTTTTGTCATCTTTGTTTTTTTGACAGTTCACTCTGGACTTGTAGGGCTGAAGCAGCAACTCCTTTTCCTGCACCGATATTTCATTACACCATTTCGGAATTGCCCGTGACTTTCTGCAGCTTTTCTGCTGGCATTTCGCTAATTCCACACCCTCGGCTTTGAGACATCAGAATTATCGGAAGGTGTCAATCTCTGAAAGTCTCAGAATAATCTTGGGAAGTGTTGGAAGAATCATTGTTCTGCCACTTTTGCACTGTGACCACATGTAGAAATTGTGGAAGATTGCAGACAAAAGTAATGGAATGAACATTTTTATCGCACCATGCTGCTTATTGCAAAAGAGCTCTTTCTGTCAGAAACAGCTACCTGGGCAGCTTGCCGTTTCAGCCCTAGTGCAGTATAACTCAAACAAAACCCTTTCCCCAAAAACCATTCCCCCTCCCTTACTCTTCCTCCCCACATATTCCCAATTGAGACCTCAAGAGGGAGCAGAGTGGGGGAGCCGAATGACCCAGAAAATTTCTTGGGCAGGATCAGTTTTTCCCTCCATTAATCTTATTCCAAGGGATTCAACTCTTAAATCTTTTTCTTAAATTAAATTAAATATCTATCCCTTCATAATGTTCAAAACAAATAACCTTCTTAGTTCTAACTCTAGAACTCCATTGAGGCTTTTTGTTCCCATCTAAATTTAGTTTTCCCCGCAACATTGGGTATTTTTACATGTGACATCTCAGTGAGCTGCCATGCTAAACACACCCTGGGATGAGCACCCTCATGCTTAAATTGACACAGGGGTCTGCCTGACTGCTAAACAAACATTCTGGTGGCGGGGACTGGAGAAAGGGTGGGGGGACATGTGGACGTGGATCCGCATGGCCCTGCGCTCTTCAGTGTGGTGCTGCCTCCTCCTTGATGGGCAGGTATGATGACCAGAGCTACTCTGGCCATGGACTGGGGTTAGGTGGAGCGGGTAAGGATGTGTGAACAGACTGGAGTTTGGATGTTCGGACATTTGGGTGTTTGGACTAAAAACTTAGTTCAGGTTCGTGGGTTCGGTCCCACGGAGTTCGGACCTCCGGAATGTTCGGAAAGTTTGGTACCACCTGGAGATTTGGGGTGCTCCAGGGAGGCCTATGGGGGCATGGCAGGCCATTGGAGACACAGCAGCAGCATCAGAGACCAGGAAAGCTTGGGGCTTGGCACCCCAGGTTGCCCAAGCAGGCAGACTTGGTGCTTGGCCCCTTGGGGTGCCCGTGGGGACATGGCTGGTCATCTGAGACCCAGCAGCAGCAGCAGCAGAGGCCAGGCATTGCAGGTTGCCAGGCATCAGTGGAGCAGCAGCAGAGGCCCAGCCAGGGCTTGATGGCTGGCACCCCTACTTGGCTGGGCATTGCAGGCTGGGATCGTAGTCGACCGAGCTCAAGAAGCTCTACTGCAAATTGGGCAAACCTTGCCCAGTGGTGAATCTCGTGGACACCCAGCCCCTGCCTGCCAGCGCACTTATCCTAGCTATGCCCATCTACAAGAGTGAGGAGCAAATGGCTGATGTACAGTACCAGCAGCAGCAGCAGCAGCAGCAGCAGAAGCAGCAGCAGACATTGGATTACCATGGCACAGAGTCCATGGAACAGCAGTGGCAGCTTCATCATCATCATCATCATCATCATCATCATCAATTACATTGCTGGGCCACAGTACCCATGACACAGCAGCAGCACCGGTTGGACAATGGATTGCCAGGGCACAGTAACTGCAGCTGGCACCCATCCTTGGCTGGGCATTGCAGGCTGCCAGAAATCGGCAGGCGAGCAGCACAGGCCCAGACAGGGCTTGGTGGTTGACACCCCTACTTGGCAAGGTGTTGCAGGCTGCCAGGCATCAGTGGAGCAGCGACAGAGGCCCGGTTAGGGCTTGTTGGCTGGCACCCCTACTTGGCTGGGCATTGCAGGCTTGAATCCTACTTGCTGGATTTCAACAAGCTGTTCTGCAAATTGGTCAAACCTTGCCCAGTGGTGAATAATGTGGCCACCCAGTATCAGACATTGGATTGCTGGGGCACAGTACCCGTGGCACAGCAGTGGCAGCACTGGCAGCAGTGGTAGACATTGGATTGCCAGGTCACAGAACCTGTAGCACAGCAGAGGCAGCATTGGCAGTAGCAACAGACATTGGATTGCCCGGTAGTAGAACCCATGGCACAGATAGCCAATGATCCCACCATCCATCCAACCAACAGGCATTATCATGAACAAAATAAACAATAAAACAATATCAAGCACAAACAATATCAACCCAAACCGAGCAATAAACATAAAAGGCTCACAGCAATAAAGAACATATGTGTCCATTTATTAAAAAAAAGGATAATGGAAAACGTAAAGTGCAGCTGTGGCAGAATTACTTTAGCTGCTGTAGCACTAAATTAGCAGTTAAATAAAGCACAGTTTAGAAGAATTAGCAGAAAAGTTCAAGCACTTACACAAAAACCTTCTTATGTTATCCAAAATAGATGGTATTCTATGAATTAGGAGGAAGGGAAAGGACTGTCTCTCCTCCAGTCGCGATGCGGTGCTTTGTCATGGAGCGCAGAAGATCAGAGTGTGTTAACAAACACAGACACTGGTGGCATGGCTCCAACAGTCACTCACTCTTACTGCGATTGGGGATCAAGAGGGAGAAACAAGCTACAAACACACCTATTTATACTTAATGGTGAAGGCGGGACATGTCTCTCTGGGAAAGCCCTAGCCAGCGAAATTGGGCATGTGGCTGTCGTCAACAGGGTCCGAGGGTTGATCATGCCACCGGGTCTCGTGATACCTTGTATTCCGGGTGGTGGAAACATGATACAATGCTCAGATAACCACAAAGATTCCATGATTGACGGAAAGGGGAGTTGGTGCCGCTTCTTATTGGAATCCGCAAAAGTTCCGCTTACGTTCACCAGTTCAAATGCCGCAGCACCATTAGCGGCAAACCGCAGCCACAGTCGTCAGAGAGCTGTCTCTGCCGAACCGTGCCGCGATGTGCGGAATAGGGGTTTCTGTCTGTAACAGCTGCCGCAGCGGCATGCCACTACAGCCCTAATTGGCAGCAGCAGCAGACATTGGATTGCCTAGTAGCAGAACCCATGGCACAGTCAGCAGAGGCAGAATTGTCAGCAACAGCTATTGGATTGCCAGGAGACAGTATCTGTGGCACAGCAGAGGTGGAAGCAGCAGCATAGATTGGATGGCCAGGGCACAGATCCTGTGGCACTGCAGATACGGCATCAGCAGCAACAGCAGACATTGATTTTCCAGGGCACAGAACCTGTGGAACAGGAGAGATGGCGGCAGCAGGATTTGCCTGTGCCCAGCACCCATGGAGCCAGGATGGTAGGATTTGCTAGGGAAGAGCTCCCATACAGCAGCAGGATTGCATGGGCACATTTGGATTTGCCAGGGCAGAGCACCCATGGAACATCAGACAGCAGCAGCGGGATTACCAGACCAGTGGGGCACATCACCCAGGGTTGCCAGGGCAGGCAGACAGGCACCTTGGCATGAGAGGCAGGCAGGCTGGGGCAGGGCTTCAGCTTTGCCCACAGGGTGGGCAGACAGGCACTTTGAAATGAGCAGAAGGCAGACTGAGGCAGGGTTTGAGCTTGGCAACCAAGGCAGGAAGACAGGCAGCATGACATGAGCATCAGAAGGCAGGCTGAGGCAGGCTTTGATCTTAACCACCTGGGCGGGCAGACAGGTAGCGTGGCACGAGCATCTCAAAGCAGGCTGAGGCATGGCTTGATCTTGGCAACCTGGGTGGGCGGGCAGACAGACAGCGTGGCATGAGATGCAGTAGGGAAGGCAGGCTGGGACCTTGGCAGGGCACTCAGATAGGTCAGAGAAGACTGTGAAGCACGTGGGAGAGCCAGACAGATAGGCAGGTCGAGAACGTTTAGCCAGAGGCCGGCTGGCAGGCTGGCTTACAGCTTCCCAATGCCACCCTGAATCATGAGGTCAGTGAGATAGGCTGGCCTTGGGCGTCTAGTGAAAGAGAGATAGGCAGGGTGGGCACCGGACATTGGGAGGGAGGGACAGCACCTCAGCAGCAGCAGTCCAGATTGAGGAGGAACCCCATCCCAAGACTGCCTCGGCATGGGATGGCGTGTGCCACTGCATCATCAATCCATGTCTAGGGGCAGCTCGGGGAATCCCAGCAGCGGAAGGTTCACCTTTATGAACAGCACCTGCTCCACCAACTTGGCCCCCAATCTCAGGTGGTGTGGTGAGAAAATGTCCCCCGCCATCAAGAGCACCCGCTCACTGCGGACATTCATTGGTGGGCAGGACAAGAGACCATTGGCCACTTTAGACAGCACCAGCCACACGTTGGTCTTGCTGGCCCAGTAGGTCATGGGATCGCTGCTGGGTTCAATGCATGGCTCCTCCTCCAGGTAGATCTCCACTGCTGCTGAGGCGCTGACATACTCCCTCACGTAACTCTGCCTGGGCACCACCTCGGCCATTTCCCTCAGCCACGCTGCATGACACCATGCTCGCCAGAGTGCCATGCACATACGAACTTCTGCTCGCAATAGGGGTGCTGCTGCTGCTCAGCCTTCTGCTGGTGCTGCTACTGTTAGGGCTGGCGGCAGGGATAGACCCCACTGGCTGAAAGGGGTGGCTGCTCCCACCATCCCCAGGGGCATCCTGCTGCTGTTGCTGTGCACTCTCAAGAGCCCGCTCTGCCTGCCGGACCCTCTCCACCAGGTCACCCTTCCAGTGCCCATAGAGCGCTGTCTGGCATGTCATGCTGCCCTTGACCCTGGGGTCCAATATGGTTTCCAAAACGTATTCCTCCCACTGCAGGAGCTCATTGAACTGCACCTTCAGCTCCCGCACCAGTGCAACCGCCTCATCCACCAGCTTCCTGCCTTGAGGGCCACAATCCCACCCCTGGAGAATTTCCTCCAGCCTCCTGAGGAGACTTGGGACCAGAGGGGTCACCTGACTGATGGTGGCCATGGAGGAGCTCATGGTCTCCGTCACAGCCAGGAACGGTCTGAGAACAAAGACAGTGTGAGCCAGGATCTTCCATTCTGCCCCATTGTACCCTGGAGGTGCCCTGCTGTCCATCACCAGTTGAACCTGATGCAAGGAGGATTTCTGCTTGAGAAGCCGCTCGAGCATCAGGAACATGGAATTCCACCTGGTGGACTCATCCTGCACCAGCTGGTGCACTGGGAAGCCTTGCTCTGCCTGCTTCACCCTGAGGAGCTCGCTGCCTATCATGCTCCGGTTAAAGAAACCAGCCAGCTTCCTTCCCCGCTTGATCAGAGAGCTAAGGGTGCCTGCCCCAATCCTCTTCTCCCTTAAGCCCAGAACGTCCCTGACCACCAGGTGAAGGGTGTGTGCAGTGCAAGGGATGCTGGTGAAGCCCCCCTTGCGGACTGCCCTCAGTACATTGGCCACGTTGTTCATCACCACGCACCACTTGGTGAAGGGCACACCTGGCGTGACCCACTCCCTCACCATGGTGGTCAGGGTTGCCTTGATGCAATTACTTCCGCTTGAAGCAGGGCCCACCTATACCTTGCTTCGGGATCCCTCCTGCCACTCCCAAAAGATGCCTCCGGGTCCTGCCATCAGTGCGCCATCACTGCCAGGTAGGCGTGCTGCGCATTACTGCTGGACCACAGGTCAGTGGTGAAGTGGACGGTGGCACCCCTAGCCCCTGCCAGCTGCTCCCTCACCCACTCCTTTAAAGTCCGGTACAGGGTTGGCACCACCTGCCGACTCAGGGTGGTTCATGGGGGCAGCTTAAACTGGGGTCCAGGAAGCCAGTCAGGCACCTAAACCCAATGTTCCCAACCACTGAGAAGTGCTTCCTCTTCAGTGCGATCATTTCCCCCAACATGCGCGTGGCTTTCAGTTGAAACCCACACCGCCTTCCACGTCCTGCAGCTGCCGGTCGACTTGGCAGCTGCCCCTGCCCCAGCTCCTCCATGGTGCATTGACACTGCTGCTCTTCTCTCCCCACCCCCATCAGCAATACCACTCCTGTTTGTAGAGGTAGCTGCTCTAGGAGGACGCTTGCCTGCTGATGGACACAGATGAATGGCTGCTGCAGTTGGGAACCCGCTGGCATCCACTGCCCCTGCCTGCCCACTTAGCAGCACAGCGCTGTGGCATCCCTTCAGGTGCCTCACCATGGCAGTTATGCCAAGGTTGGTGAGCACCTGCCTACGCTTCACCACCTTCTGGCACAAACTGCACTGCACCTCCCTGGGATCATCCACCCGCACCAACTTAAAATGCGCCCATATGGAGGTTTTTTGCCCCATCCTGCCTTCTGGCTTGCACCGGGTGACGCACCACTGACAGCGCTGCTGGGAGGGGCAGAACATGGTGGCAACACAGCTCTCGGAGGGACAGCCATTGCCTCAGCACCAGACATCTCCTCCGCAGGACTAGTGTCTGCCTTGCTGTCCCCAATCTGAGATATTTCCCGTGAAGGGGAGTACTGGGACCCTGAGGCTGATGGACTGCCCACCATGTTGCTGCCACTCTCCCTGTGCCCCCTATAGCTGCTGCTGCTCCTCTCCCTGCTGCCATTGCCCGGGGATCGGGCCCTGTCTCTAGCAGCTGGGGTGGGATCCACCAGCCCTGGACTGCTGGGGATCACCTCAATAATGGGGGTCGATGGTGGCCCATGATGAACTTCGGACCCTGCCCCTGAATCACCTGCTCCTGCAGCCGCAGCAGAGACAGCTGAAGCCTCCTGGACTGCAGGCCTTTCAGTGTCCTGCGTGGCAACGGAGGATGCTGGCAGGAGGCAATGCCGAGCCACACCCCTAGTGCCAATGCTGGGAGCCTCTGAAGCCTGACTGCCAAAATCAGGCCTGTGAAGTTTGGGGCGTGGTGATGGTTTCAGGCTGCTGCTGATGCCTGCTGCCTCTCTGCTGGCATGGCCCCTGCCACCTCTGCCACATGCCACATTGCCTGCCTTACGGGCAGCGGACTGGCCTCTCCTGCTTCCCTTCTCCTTTTCTAAAACACAAATAATGCACACAAAGATTTTTTTAAAAAAAATATTTATTCAAAATTGGATTACATTCTCTCTCTCTCTCTCTCTCTCTCTCTCTCTCCATATATATATATATATATATATATATATATATA
>QEPC01008240.1:572460-596562 GCA_003113815.1 Sphenodon punctatus | reverse complement strand
GGGGAGGGGGTCCCGCTGCACGCTCTGCATTTTACAGTTTGGGGGGGGAGGGGGTCCCGCTGTGCGCTCTGCATTTTACAGTTTGTGTGTGTAATGTGTGTGTAACATGGTAAAAACACACTTTGCCATGTGTCTTTGTGGGTGGGTTTCCTTCTTTGCCATGTGGTTTTTCTGGGTGGGTTTCTTGCTTTGCCATGTGAGTCGCAGAATTTTGGCATATGGGTCGCAGAATTTTCCATTTTGGGTCGCAGAATTTTGGAAAATATTTTGCAGAAGAATCGGGGCCCTGATTATCTCCACAACTTTCTTGGTTTTAAACTTTCAGCTCAATGGATCTGAGTTCATTGGTCCTGATCTTGGGACCTAGTCTATCCTTTTTCTTTTACCATCTTCTACCTTCCAAAGAAGGCAGACATCTCCTGGAAAGTTAACAACCATTTCTCTCATTAGAGCCTCTTTTCAACATACCTCAACATATTTTACTAATTAACAAACATCATTTCAGATTTTAACGTTTAAGATTCGGTCCCAGCATTTCAAACAGAACTTATCTCTGACATGGTGGGGTCTTCCTGGCCTCTTAACTGAGGGTGTCCCTTCATGAAGTACTCTAGATCCTTGGGCTCACTAAAGAACTGACGCATGCCATTTGAATATAAAAGATACTCACGCTGGATATCTTATCTGTGGCACCACTGCTTGTGGTGGTGTTTTTTTAAGCATCCATGTATCTGCCCCATCCTCAGTGTCTATTCATGGTTTCCACAGAGAGGTCTGGAACTATTTTGATTTTATTCCCTTGTAACTGCAGTGCCTGTGTTCTCCTTGGGAGGCTCAGGATCTCTTCTTTCTCACAGTAGTTGAGAAACTTAGCAATTATAGTGCAGGGAGCCTCACCATCTTTTGGCTTGGGCTTTAGCGATCTGCGTGCTCTCTGCTACAGCAGTATGGAGATGATTTGCCTCTAGGAAAGCATTCTCCAGTATGGTTTCAATGAATCTTCTGCCCTCTATTCCTTCAGGTATTCCAGTCATTCTTAAGTGAGACCTTCGAGCCTGATTCTCTAGGTCTTCTGACTTTCTGGTTAGAAAGGTTACCTGTTTTTCTAGTTGCAGGAATCTCTCACGCCTGTTTAGGTTTTCATCCTCAGCGGCACTCATGCATTCCAGCAGACCAATTATTTGCGTGTTGTGGTCTGCACCCCTTATTAACCTGATCAGCTGCCTCCCAGTCCCATACTCTGCACATATCTTGGACTATATTGGTCCTCTCAGCCCTTGCCAGTTGCAAGTCTTGTTTTTTTGCTTTAAACATACTGGCAGTCGTTGCATTGCTCTCAGTTGCTTCAGTTCCTGCTGGTAGCACGTGGGCGCCATTTTGGGCATCTCAGTTGCTGCAGTCTCTGCAGGGCCCGCCAGGACTGCTCGGGTTTATATAGCGGTGAAACAGGTGGTTTTCTGCTTGTTGACACTTTCTTCTCCCTCTCTCTTTACTTTTGCAGGGTTCATCCAGAGGTTTTTTGTGAGCCTTGGGTCCTCAAGTAAATGTTTTATCATGCCCTCAGGAGCGTGTTTCAGGCCCAGCTAGCATGGGCGCATGCTCGCTGGTGCCCCCAGAGAAGCATTCTCCATAGCTGGTCCACAATTATGAAACTCTCTTCCCTCTGGAGATCCACCTAAGCCTGAACCTGCTCACCTTTCGGAAGAGATGTAAGACCTTTTTGTTTGGCCAGGTGTTTAGCAGGTGGGATAGGGTTTGGTGGGGTTGGGCGGAGGGGTTAGGGAAAGGGTTGGTGGGTGGGGTTTAGGGGTTGTTTAAAATTGCTTTTATATGTTTTATATTTTTGTAAGCTACCCTGAGCCTTTGAGGGAAGGGCAGGGTAAAAATCGAATCAATCAGTAAATAAATACTCAATGTGGGTATTACTTGCGGATAGCAGATGTGTTACCTGTTTCAGCTCTGGTGCATGCCCATTCAGATCCTTGGCAGAGGATTGTGGGATGGCTGGAAGAGAGTGAATGGGTGGAATGCTTCCACATGGCATTCAGCCCTGACAGCTACTGTGTAGTAGCCTTCTACTGGTTAGAGGATACTGCTCTCTACCACATGGCATAGCGGTGTGTAGTTATTACGTGTTATCCACGTCTGAACACCCCATTGCTGGACAGCTACCGGTGTTGCATCTGAACAGGCTCTGTGTCAGTTACACTCATCTGGAGCTGCTTGTAACTGTTCAGCTCCATGGGAGCAGCTTGTCCTAGATCTCTGGAAAGGGGGTGAATCCATTCCCTCCCACCTCACTAAATGGGGGGCAAGACATTCTTATGTTCATGGAGATGTAGCAACAGAAGCAGAGCATCTGGTTTGAGTTGTACTCTGCCAACATGGCCCTGTGCTGTGCAATGAGATCCTAGCGTTCACCTGCCTCTCCTACATACTCAGGGAGTTGTTCACTTTACAGGCAGTTATAATGAGGGGGTATGTGACAATTGCAGCATGGGGTCACTAAAGCCCGTGCTTCTCCTAATCAATTGAGATCCTCATCTCAAGGCTTCCCCTCACACAGGAATTTGCAGCTCTTTGCTTCAGCACTTGTATTCACGTGTCTGATTCCCAGACACACACACGGACCGACTCCCCCCTGGTGTGCGATAACGAAGGGCAGAATTATCTCTTGTCATCCATTATGAATGGGGCACGTCGTCTTGTTGGTTCCAATCAGCATGCGGTGTCATTTCAGTGGGCTTCATCTACCTCAGAAGGCATCGGACACATAAGAGCCACGACACTAACTGGGGAAGAGGGATGCCAGCCTGGGAAATTGTGCTGCTGGCTTTAATAACCTGCCAGGCCAGGCCAGGCCAGGTCGCAGCTTTAGGATGATTAGCTGGGGGGCAGCCTTTCCCTAAGGGGGGGGGGGCATCTTCTGCCCCATTCATGCCTGTGCTCTCCACCCACTCCTCTGGCAAGGCACCCATTCTCTTTGCGCCTGTCTCCACTAGTCACTGTGTAGGTGCGTGGGTGCTGCTTTACCTGGGCATTACATCCGTGGCCATTACTCCCCATTCCTGCATTTCCAGAGCTGTCATCCTGCCTCCCTGCCAAGCTGGGATGGAGAGCATCTATGACCAAAGCCCAGGTCCCTTGGGCTTCATCCTTTTCCCGCCACCCTCCACTAGTGCCCCTGCTATTCTCCTCTGTCCGATCCATTCCTCCTGCAATAACAATCCTTATCCCCCTGCATTCCTTCCAGCTGTCCCTTCTTCGGAGGGACAGTCCCTCTTTTGGTGCTGAATCCCTCTCCCTCTTTCAGTTATCAAAGTCCCTCTTTCAGAAGAGAGAGACAAAAAGACCAGTGTACAAACTTCAGGCAGCTCTTTCCTGGTTGCATCCCTGGAAAAGCACTTGAGAGGCCCTGGCAATGGGGAGATAATGGAATGACAAGGAACTAAGTGATACGAGAGGCAGGAGAGCGTCTGGCCCTCTTTATGCACTTGGAGTATAGGGACTTGGGGTGTGTGTGCGTGTGTGTTTATGCATCTAAGCATGAGAGGGACGGAGCTTATTCATTAAGAGGTTGGAACTTATTTGCTGAAGGGGGCAAAGTTTTCCTCCTTTTGGCTACTGGTAATGTTGGGAGATATGCCCTAGCACCTGACGTGCCTTCTCCAACATGAGAACCTTCAGACATAAGGTGGTGGTGGTGGGGTGGTGGTGGGCAGAGTTCAATGAGGCATATAGTCTGAAGCAAGCGAGAAGTAGCAGCCATCTGCACTACTAGGACCGGATCCATGCCTACCTTGGGACTAGGGCATGGAAAGAGGTGGCATTTGTCATACCAGGTTTCCCTCTTAGGTGGATGTATGCCCCACGCCACAGTTCAGCAGAGAGACAGATCGACGGTTAGCAATGTAAATTTTAGTAGCACCTATGCAGCGCCTTGAAGGACAGATTTACACCCCCAGCATTGGTGCCCTATGCCTTTCAACGTTAATTACAACATTGATTATAGTATTCTCACCCAGGCTGACACCCCTCTATAATGACATGATCCAATCCAAATGGGACCCCTGCTGCATATGCAGTTTCAGCCCCAAAGTTCATTCATAGTTTATTCAGAGTTTTATGGCTGTATCTTAAATTCTAGTGTCCTTCTAAGTGCCTCTCTGTCTCGGGAAGTTTGAGCAGAATCACTCATCCATAGTTGCCCCTGATCAATTCCCCTTCCTTATCAGGCCAAGTGAGACCCACCATCTGGTGTGTTACCCCTCTGGCCAAGCCTTCCTTCCTGACTGGTAAGATTTCAAGTCAGGTCAGTTTGCTCTTTTCCCAGACCATCCCATGATTCTCTTTGCTCATGTCAGCTTCTTAGCCTGACTTTCAAAGTACTCTAAAGCCCATAGCATTGTCACAGGAGGGGGGAATAAGGGAGACCCCCAAATCCCCACCCACTCACACGGCTCAGGCTCACGCTCTGCACGGACACCCTGGGGAGGTAATGTCCGTCAGGATAGTATAGTAGCCTTAATGACCTCAAAGAAGTCAGGCCTCTATCATCATTGGGCGCAGGACTTCGAAGTGGATGCTCAAACACGTTCTTCAAACACACCGGAGGGAAAGGACTGGAATGGAGTGTGGGATACCAGTGAGGGTTACCGGGGTGAGTTACCAGGGTGGAGGTTGCGGGTTCAAGGGCTCACACACCACACGGTATAGGGAGACCCCACCATCTCTAGCAGCTCACACTCACTCAGGGAAGATCACCACAGGAATGCACACACTCACAATTCGCTCCTGGATTGCCTCTCTAACCCTCTGCCTACACCATACCCAGAACGAAGGAGGGGGAGGGGGGGAAGTGAGGATGAGGGATGGAGAGAACACAGAAAGGTTCAACGAGACACACAGAACAATAGCAAGGGAGAACAATAAATAATCCACAAATTCACACTTAGCTTTGGGGGACCAGCTTCTCAATCTCTGATTACTGGCACTGTCCGTATGGCAGCACCAGTAGTTATAGGCCAGGCTCTGCCCCCCGACGTGCCTGGATGTGTGCGGAGCGGCACACGGGCTGGTGCTGACCTCACTTCCTGTGAGGTGGACGGAAGCGGCTCCGGCATTGTGCTGCTGTCCGGGGTTGCCCTGGCAACAGCACGCGGTGGCGGGTTTGCCGCAATTGGCGGGTCTGCGGGGGGTGGCTTGGATCTCTCAGATGAGTGAGGGGGAACTTGTCGGGGTCCGGGCCCAGTCCGTTGCCGCTGCCACCATGCCCCATGGCCCCGGCTCCTGACAAGCATATACTGTGTTTAATACCATTCATTAACTATTGTGTGAGTATACATACCATTACTACTTTATACTAATATATACTGTGAATATAATCATTACTCGATATGTATACCACATTGCATGCTTGACTGTGTCATTTTCATAATGGATCAGTATTTCCTTTCCGACAGCATGTGCCTTAAGGTGCATTGGGCCATGCAGAGGGATGCCATGTATGTAGCTGTGGTGAATTCCTGCAAGGAATTGAATTGTGACCTCTCATATCCTAGGCTATACCCTAACTGAGTAGTGGGTAAGCTTAGCTAATAAGAGGCCCACCGGCCTGACCCCCAGAGATCTCCAAGGGCTACAGGATTCCCTTTGCTGATAACAAATAAGCTCTCTTACAGTCTGGCCCAAGCATAACCCCACCCCTTGTGAGTGTGATGACCTCATGGCACTCCATAAAAGGCAGGGCATATCCAAAAGAAGATGGGTGATCTCCACCCCATGTATCCTGACATTGTTCTGGCATTCCCCCCCCCCCCCCCCGGCCATAGGCCACTCCCAGCTCATCTGTGGCCTAGCCCAGCTCCAGCCTGAAAGGGTCAGGCGAAGATCATACCCAGCAAGCGTTGCCACCTTTTCAGAAGCTTTGACCCAAAGAAGGCGGGGCAGAGAGACTCTTCCTACCCTTTCTGCTGTGACCACACCCCATTCAGAGTGCTGTGATGTCACAACACTCTGCAGGGGTTGGGCCATGTCAGAAAGCGGTGAGACAACCTCTTTCTTCCTTTTCCTTTCCAATGTGGCCCCGCTCCATTGAAAAAACATTCTACTGGGGCCCTGCCCCCAGTAACCCAAGGATATATGAGGTCCTCAGCTAGAGCCAATGCATGAAAACCTAGAAACCCTGAATTAAGTCTGGGGTGAGGAGTGGTGCCCAACAGCCAACCTTTGCAGCTAAGTTGGGCTACAGAACACTTGGTTGAAGGGTGGCACAGGCTAACCTGGGGGTGGGGGCAAGGAGATGCCGTGGAACCCCAAGGCTTAGCCGTCATCTCGATAGTGACATTGGGTGTTAATAAACATGGTCTGGTTTGTCTGTTTACGTTCTGCCTGGGCCAGCGCCTCACCCTGCATTTCTATTTCTGGGCCACCAGATGTGGGCCCAATACAGATCCCACCAGGGTAGGCAGCTGGCCCAGAAACGTGGACTGGGAAGGAATTGAGGCCACAGTCTTGGCCCAAAGGACGCCCAGATGGGCCAAACGGGGTGTGTGTGTCTTTTTTTTGCGCCAACCCAGCCTAATGTGGGGGTTGCCAGGCTGCCTGCTATTGGTAGCCACGGTGTACAGTCATGGTCGGGGGGTGGGGTGGGACTGGACTATCTGGTTGCAGGTTGGTCCCCCCGGTCCGCACCCTTCGTCCCTGGTCAGGGAAACATTTATTCCCTCCCAAGGACAAGCAGCCAGTGTTTTCACCAACTGTCCACACATCTCTTTATGGTATCCTAAATCAGGCACCTGGTTAGACCTCCTACGGCCACAGATATAACAGAGACAGGTGGGGCAGCTGCACTGGGGCCCAGAGGCCTGGAGGGGGGGTTCCATGCTCCTTAATGCAGCTTTGTCCCCTGCAGCTGGGTGAGGGGACGGGGGGCCTGATTCCATCTTTTGCCCCAGGGGGTTCATTCCAACCTAGCTAGACTCCTGAGATCTCCTGTCGACTTAAAAGAACCAGCCTTCCCCCATGGGACTCTGCAGCTGGGAAGAAGCCACTTTTTCTCCTCCTAACAAGGGCTTTGAAAAGCTTTCAATCCAGAAGCTCTCCCTTCCTCCCCCTTCTGCTTAATTGTGCTGCATAATTACTCTCCCTGAAGGGGTGCTTGCTCCTAGATCCCAGTGCTGGATAATGTCTTTCTTGCTTTCATTAATAACCCTGAATAGCTTTACAGGTAAAAGAAGGTGCGTGGGATAATTGGAACCATCTATTTCATTTCCGTGCTCCTTCCACGCTCCCTTTCTCCAACCCCCAGTGCCAAGGGCTGGCTGGCTTTCTATGCCACTGTTAAGAATGAGGGGCAGGGGTGCCCTCCTCCAGCTCAATCCCCCCTCCAATCCCTGAAAACACGCATCCCTACCTCTTTTCTTCCCTCTCAACTGGAAACCCAAACCCCAGTCTCCCTTGCTTCCCAGAAGAGGTAGGGTGGTCAGCAGGGCAAGGAACAGGCTCTGTAAGGCAGAAGCAGGAGTTCAAACAACATCACTATGCCTTCCCTTTCTTTTCCTGGAGTCAGGTCAATCGATCAAAAAATGAGTATGGGTCTGAGTGTCTGACCAATACAATCACTACCTGGCAAATGAAACAAATGAACGGAACAAAGCAAACCGAACTAACGGAACAGACAAAACGACATGGAAGGTTGATGTGGAAACAGCATGCGAAGACCGTCTGATACCTTATTTATTTAATTAATTTTTTACCAAACCTTCCCTCAAAACGCTCAGGGTGACGTACAAAATAAAAAATATAAACATAACATATATAAACAGATTAAAAAATATATAAAAGATAACATTAAAATACAAACAACCCACCCAGAACCACCCACAAAACCCATCCACCCCTTGGGTGATTTCAGACGTTACGGGCTCCCGATTCACCACAGTGGATTCCCAGCAGTGGCGAGCTGACACCCCCCCCCCCCCGTGGTCCAGGAAGGCCCCAAGCAGACGTGACGGGAGCGGGACCACAGCAGGGAATCGGGCCGACAGACCACGGCCCGGGGCAGCGTAACAGACGTGACACCAATTCCTGGCCATGGTCAAAACACCCAGAAGGCACCGTGGAGGGGCAGGAGGCAGTCATGGCTGACTAAGGGCAAACGAAGCCAAAAGGGCCAAAAGGAAATGCCTGCACAAGGGAAATGGAAGGGAGGGGGAGGAGGGAGAAGAGCTGCTGAGGTGGCACACACAACAGGCACAGAGACAACGAGGCCATAGCGGAACACACAGCACAAACACACGCCCGAGCACATACACACCTGCACGGGAAAGGATGGGAAGGGGGGAAACAGTGGGATGGACAACACACACAGCACAATGGGCATGGGGGGGAGGGGGGACCTGGGGCCAGGGAAGCGGGGGGGAGTGCCCCGGCGGCAGGGCCGGACTCAGGAAATGGCAGCCAGAACCCACACAACAGCACAGGCTGCATGGGCAACCCCATAGCTACACAGGCAGCCTGGGCACGGGGGGACCCCCAGGGGCAGAGCACAGGCACAGGGGGAGGCCAACAGGTAGGGAGTGACCCGGGAATGGTCCGGGAGGCAGACAGGGACCCCACGCACTGGCGAGGGTGTGATGGATGGGATGGAGGCAAGCCGGAGCCGAGGAGCAGTGCAGGCAGTCAAACCCCCCTGGGAGGATGTCAGGAGGTGCAGTCCGGGGGGCCCAGAACCCCACAGTCACAGAGTCACCCAAGGGGGGAGGGGGTGGGGGACCACAGGCACAGGAGGGACTGAAACCGGACCATGAAGGACAGCAGCACGCAGGGTTCTGGGTGACGGCTCGGAGATCAGGTCACAGCCACAGGAGAAGGCAGCCACAGAGGGGAACAGTGGTTGCAGAGGAGGATGGCGGGGCGTGGAGGGGGCCCAGAGGCACAGGCAGGGACAGCGGAACCCCAGGAACCAGCAGGCACAGCAGCAAGCCACGGACATCCTGGAGGAAGCAGACAGGGACCCACGGTGGCAGGACGGTGGCGGGAGCTCACAGCGGGGCCAGAATCCAGGGCCCGGAAGGCACAGGGGGCCTCACAGCCAGCTGCAGGGGGCCACAAAGGGGTTCAGGGTGGGTGGCCTGCCAGGTGCACAAAGTGGGGCCATTGCAGCATGCCTCGATGGTATTAAAGTGCAGACATGTGGTGGGCAACGAGGTAGTACGTCTCAAAGGGATCGTGCATGGCGAGCCCCACCTGGACATTGGAGTGGGACCACACACCAGCCAACGCCACCAGCTCCACCCCGGTGGGCTCCGACAAGCCATAGTCAGCAGCTGGGGGCCACGGAAGATGACTGAGCTCCAACAGGCGGTGATAGACTGCCTCACGCGACCGCTGGTACCCACGGGTCCATGAACACAGCCAAAGAAGGACATGGCCAGGGCAGGGCCCCCCTCCACCAGACAGGCTATGTAGGTGGCCAGACTGCACACAGAGAGAGCAGACATGGTCTCCACCACCGACCACCCCACATGCAAGCACCTCATCTCCGGGATGCGCCAGTCGGGAAAGGGACGGAGGCCCAGCGTCTCCACATGCAGCCGGCTATCGTGGGCACTTGCCTCATAGCCAAAGTAGCACAGGCTGGAGCTCAGACTCGCATAGGCACCTGTGAGGCTGTCCGGGCAGCTCAGGAGCAATTGCACAGCCGGGGAATGCCACAGGTCACACAGGGCCATGGTCTTGTGGAAGGTCCAGCTATGGGGGGCGCCAGGAGTGGTGGGGCCCATGAGCCCTGGGGAAGCGCTGCCAGCCATGGTCCAGCAAGTGGAGGATACTAGCAGCAAGGAAAGAGGGGCCCCACAATCCCTGGAGGGATGGGAGGGGAAGCAGGGGAGCTCCGAGGTCAAGCGATAAGACCACAGGCCACAACATGGCATGGCTAAGGAGCGAGGCATGGGGTGCGGACCCAGCACAGCTTCTGGAACCAAGCGCACATACAAGACAGCCTATACACTAATCAGGGCAACGAGGACAACAGGCAGCCAACACAGAGAGGCGGGAGGTAATGACTGTAGGAATGCAGCTGCTGCACACACACCCAGGCACAGGCTGGACCATGCGCCAGGCCCCATGCAGGGACTGCAGGTGTGTGCAATGGGATGCCCACAGCTGCCCCTGCAGGGGCTGGGCCAACTGGCCGGGGGGGTATGCAGAGGTGACCCGGGGTCCCCCGCCCGGTCACGACCTGGGAGTGGGATCACACATGCCCCTGCCTATAACGGGTGCGGCTCCCACCCACCTGGGGCACCATTCACCATGGAGCTGGGATGGCTGGGCACCTGCGGGATGCACTTTGCTGTCTGCACAGAGTGGTACCAATCGCCAGGGCCCCGATTCTTCTGCAAAATATTTTCCAAAATTCTGCGACCCAAAATGGAAAATTCTGCGACCCATATGGCAAAATTCTGCGACTCACATGGCAAAGCAGGAAACCCACCCAGAAAAACCACATGGCAAAGCAGGAAACCCACCCACAAAAACACATGGCAAAGTGTGTTTTTGCCATGTTACACACACATTACACACACAAACTGTAAAATGCAGAGCGCACAGCGGGACCCCCCCCCCCCCAAACTGTAAAATGCAGAGCGTGTAGCGGGACCCCCTCCCCCCCAAACTGTAAAATGCAGAGCGCGCAGCGGGCTCCCCCCAGAAGAACCCCCCCCAACCACCTACTTACCTTATGCTGGAGCGGCGCCGATCCCTCGAGCGACTGGAGAAGTGGCAGCTGGAGGTTGGGCTGGAGTCCTTCAGTGACGGCAGCAGCAGCGGCGATCCCGGAGGGACCGGAGTAGCAGCGGCTGGAGTCGGGTCCCTCGGCGGCAGCGGCGGTCTCAAGTGGATTCCGGACCACAAGTGACATGTGCTGATGTGACCTGCTTTATAAAGGCCGCACAAGCCCCTGATTGGCTTTTGGCCTGAATAAAGCAGGTCCTGGATTGACTCTCCGCCAAGGAAGGGAAATTCCGCGGGGATTTCCCCAGTTTCTGCGATAATTCTGCCTAGGGCAGGATTCTGCGAAAATTCCGCGAATCGCAGAAGCGCAGAAGACTCGGGGCCCTGCCAATCGCACACGGACCTCTTGCGCATCCAGACCGCAGAGGTGCACCTGGCCACCCAGCTGCAGGTGGGCATGGCCAGGGAGTGCTGATACAGCCCAGAGAGTCCACCACGGATGCAGGCACTCCCTGGTCCAGCTCAGGGCCCAGCGGGTGTCTGGGCGGCCCAACAGGTCCTCCTCCGCACCCGGGACCATGCTGCTGTGCTCCACAAGGCAGCCAGCCAGCTCCAGGGCCGGAGGGAGACCATGGGCTGCACTGCCCAGCTCACTATGCCCATTGCCTGGCGGTTATGGGTCACGGAGTGTGCACAGGGTTGGTGGTCCAGGGTGCTGGCTCAGTGGAACGAGGCTGCCTCGATGGACAGGCAGCCTCCTGCAACTCACGGAGCTGCTAACTCGCTGGCTGGAGTGGCAGCACACCCCCATGTGGGCCCCCATTCCCATGGTCCAGCGGGTGGCCATCGGGGTCTGGGCCCTTGAAACACCCAACTCCTGCCGGTCTGTCTCACAGCACTTCGGCGTAGGGGTGAGCACCATCGCCAGGATCCTGCGGCACGTCTACGAGGTGGTGGAGGACGTGCTCCTGGACCACGCGATCCAGCTGGTGGACCAGGAGGCCGTGATGACCAGCTTCGCGGCTGGAGGGTTCCCCAACTGCATGGGTGCCGTGGATGGAACCCACATTGAAATCCTCCGCCCATCTGATGGGGAGGCCTCAGAATATGTCAACCAACACGGGTACCACTCCTTGCAGCTGCAAGTGGTCGTGGACCCCCGGGGACGGTTCATAGACATATACATGGGCCACTCCGGGTGCAGCCACGATGCCAGGATCATGACCTTCTCTCCCTTCTATGCCCGGATGTACCGTGGAGACTTCACAGACATAGGGATGACCCAGATCGAGGGGGTGCTGATGCCCCCTACATCCTGGGGGACCTGGCCTATTCCCTCACCCGGTGGCTGATGAAGGCATACCTGGTCGCCAGGAACCCTGTGGAGGTGCTGTACAATACTCACCTGTGTGCAAGCAAGACCGTGGTGGAAAGGGCCTTCAGGGCCCTCAAGCAGCGCTGGAGGAGCCTAGCGGGCCGCCTGGACTACACGGTGAAGATCTCGACCCTTGTGATTGGGGCCTGCTGTGTGCTGCACAACGTGTGTGAGACCGATGGGGCTGCCCTGGACCACCCCATGCCCCGGTGCCCTCGCGGCCCCGTGCCTCCCAATGGAATGCTGAGAACCCACAGGAGTACTGGTACGCAAAGCGCATCCGTGCTGCCCTGGCTAGGCGCATCAGCCGGGAGACCAAAGCGTGAGGCCATGCACCACCATCCCCATCACCCTGGGGCCCCCACCAGCACTCAGGGTGCGCCCCTAGACGCCCACCTGCCCCCAGCGCTGGGCCCATGAACAGAGACAGGACTGCGACTGTGATGCCCATGCATTTATTGTGCTTACAGTCTACAGTTCACCCCACCCCCCACCCCCACTCCCCCATGTTTACGGGCCCTCCCTCTCGGCTACCCTGTGGCCGCCGTGGAACTCTGGGAGCTCCCGTCCCCCCTGCTGTCCGTGTCCGTGACCATGTCCTAAGATGCCTCGGTGTCCTGAGGGGAAGGCGTTGTTAGGAAGGCGGGTGGATCTGAGGCCGGAGGGGGCCCCCTGGGCGACTGCTCACTCCGCAGGCCTACAGGGACCAGTAGGCAGATGCGCGGGCCCAGCGGGCATGCCGACAGCTGGGGTGGTGGCAGAGGTGGTGGTGGCGCCGAGGGGCCAGGCATTGGGGCTGGGGCAGGCAGGTTGCCCAGCAGAGCAGTGACCATCACGCTCATGGTCCCTGTGTGCAGGAGCAGCGAGGTGCCAATGTCATGGGACTGGTCCATCTTGGCAAAGTGCTCCCTCACCATCCAGTCGATGGCCTGTTCCAGCCGTCCAAACGCCTTCACCTGCCTACTGTGCTCTCGGCACTCCCACCTCTGTTCAAGGTGCACCTCCACCTGCAGCCTCCGGTCCCTAGCCTCCGCTTGCTGTACGGCCCTTTCGGTGGCTGTCTCCATGCAGTCGATGACCGCTATCATCCACTTGCCCTGCTCGGTGGTGCTGTGGATGATGTCCTCTGCCTGTTCCTCCCTCCAGCATCGTACCTGTGCACGGTGCTCCCTCATCCGCTGCACCGGGGGCACTGGGTCGGCTTGCTAGGACCCAGCGGGCTGCCCTGGTGGGATGCAAGGCAGGGGTTGGTTAGCTGTCCTGGGCTCCCGCCCCCATCCTGTGCCACAGCTGGGGGGTCCTGCCCCCCCTCGGGTGACTGGCAGGTGCTCTCCCCCGGTGACCCAGTGTCCAGGCCCCCTCTCCCCTGCACTGCATGGGTCGGGTCCGCCTGGCCGACCTCCCCCGGTCCCCTCTCCTCCCATTCCTTGGGAGGCCTCACCTGGGACCTCTGGCTGCTCGCCACCATTCACCTCATCTGCCTGTCCCGGGTGCTGGGGTGTGCCGTGACCTGTGAAGAGATGGGATGATTGGGGTGGGGGTTGGTGGAACTTGTCCCCTGGCGGCCCCCTGGCCCCCTTTCCATGGTCTGGGGTGTCAGGGGTTACTGGGGGCAGCCCTGTGGCTGGTGTGCCCCGCTTCCCCTCTCGACCCATCACATCCGGTCCGCCCCCCCACATTCATGTGCACTGCTTACCCTCGATGTCGGTGTCTGATTCCTCTGATGCCAGACCCTTTGTGTTGCTATGGTCCCCCTGTGTCCCCTGGCTGGGTGCGACCTGTGTGGTGGCCTCGGATCCCCCGTGCCTGACATCAGGTGGGGGCTCTTGAGACTGGTGCGCGAGGGGGGCCTGGTGGTCCCTGAGGTCCCGGGGCATTCCTCTTGGGGGTCAGGGCCCCTGGAGCCGGTGTCTTCTTGTGGGGTGGTGAGGGGAGGGGGTACCTCAGCCTGTTCCCTGCCCTGGACCACTGCGCTCCCCACAAGGTGTGTGGTGACAATAGAGCCCTTCATGTGAAGGATGCGGTCCAGGGCGTCATAGTAGGGGGCGGTCTGGGCTCCGTGTCCGGACCGCCGGTTGTTGTCCTCAATGGCCTTGTACCCCCTCTTGAGCTACTTGATCTTGGAGCGGCACTGGACCACTGACCTGTGGTGCCCCGCTGCCTCCATGTCCTGCACGATCTCCTGGAACACGTGCTCATTCCGCTGGTTGACCGATAGCTCCAGCTGGTGCTCCAGGGTCCCCCAGATCCTGGTGAAGTCCTGGGTTTCCCTTTGCCCCCATTGCCCCCCTCGGTGGTATGGCCATCTCCCGCATGGGCCCTCCTGGTCCTGGTTCTCCTTTTCCAGCTCCTCCTCATGTCCTCTGCCCATCTCCTCCGGGGGTTCGGGCTCCCGGGCCTGTTTCCATGTCTGTGGGTCATAAGGGGGGGGAGGTTGGCTGCTGGGTTGCCTCATTCCCATGGCCCTCCCCCTTTTCCCCATCCTGCCAGCCCCCACCCCCTGGTGTCCCTGTGCCACTGGACCCCCACCCTGTCACCCCCTACCTGTTTCCAGGGTGCCTCGTCCCCCGGGCCAGCTGTTGTCTCCAGGGTGGCCTGTCCCAGCTGCTGCTGCTGCTTCTATCCGTCCACCGTCTCCATGTGCAGCATGACCTCCTCCGCCTGCACCTCCTCCTCCACCACCTCCTCCTCCTCCCTTGCTCTCTCGCCCTCCGCTCTCCTCTCCCTTCCACCTCGCTCCATCCCGCCATGACCCCCTGCTGCTGTGTGCCCTTTAAATCTCCCTCCCTGGCCTGTGTTGTTGCTTGTTGCCTGGCAGTGATGCTGCGTGCTTTGTCCCCGACTGGGAAATGTTTTGCTTGATTCTGGCTGGTGGTTGCCGTTCAGATGTTACGTTTTGTTGTTTCCCGTTGGGAATTGCTTTGACCACCCTTTCAGAGATGGTCCAGGCCGGATTCCGGCTCCAGAAGGATGGTTAATTTTGTCCCCTACTGGTGATTGTCTGTGGTGAACATCTGGCGCCCGCCGAACAGACGTTCAGGGCCCTTTGGCCCCACCGCAGGATTGTGTGTGGTTCACTGTGGTTGACTGTGATCTTGTAATGTCTGAAAACACCCCTCTCACACCCCTATCCCCACCCGCCAAATGCCTTTTCAAGCAAGTCTTACACCGCCTCCCAAAGATGCTCAGACTTGTGCTCAAACAAACCTCTTGGGGAAGGGAGTTCCACAGCACCAGGGCAGCAACCGAGAATGCCTCTAGGGATGGGCAAACAGAACAGAGTTTGGAAATTCGGTTCGGTTTGAAATTCGAGTTCGGAAATTCGGTTCGGTTCGGTTTGAAATTCGAGTTCGGTTCGGTTGACCGAACAGACCAAGTTCGGTCAAATTCCAAACTTCAGAACCAATTTTGGCAATTCAAAACCAGGTTTTTGGGTGTGTGTTGCCACTAGGGATGGGCGAACAGAACGGAGTTCAGAAATTCGGTTCAGTTCGGTTCGGTTCGGTCTGAAATTCGAGTTCGGTTCGGAAGTTTGATTTGGTCGACCAAACAGACCGAGTTCGGTCCGAACTTCTGAACTGCATTCGCCCATCCCTAAATGCCTTCCTGTGATGGTACCCGCAGGGAGGCACTCCCAGACGATCATAGTGGCCGCAATGGGGCCTGAAAGGACAGGCGGTCTTTCAGATATGTGGGGCCTAGACTGTTTAGGGCTTTAAAGGTCAAAGCCAGCACCTTGAATTGTGCCTGGAAAGCTATAGGGAACCACTGCAAACGTCAGAACACCTGTATAATGTGCTCCCAGTGCCTCGCCCCCGAAAGGAGACCAGCTGTCGCATTCTGCATCAGCTGCAGCTTCCAAATAGTCATCAAGGGCAGTCCCATGTAGAGTGCATTTTGGTTAAAAACATTCAAATTTGATGGATGTCAGAGTACTCCTTTCAGCTGTATTGGAGACACTGTTCATATGACAATGTCAAGGGGTAACAGGTGTAGTCAACCTGGCACAGAGCCCCCTTTGCAGATTGCACAGTCATTTAACCTGTGGCAGTGTCCCCACTTGCAAAGTGGGGGTGTGGTAAACATTCACCTCCCACCGGGGAGGGGAAGCTTGATCATGTGAAAAGAACTTTACAGAAAAAGAACTGCTGTTAAGAGTAAAGTCTTGCTTCACTCTGCCATTCCTTCTTGTTAACTTTATTTGAGCCCCCTCAAAGGGCTTGTTCATGAAAGAGTTGTTTAGAGGTAACTACCTCTTAACTCTAACTTTGCCTGCATTAGCATGGTGGGGGAATTTTCTATATGGGACCCTCGGGGTTAGATCACCATAGCCAAAGGAGGGTAATATGTCACATAATGGATGACACAGAAGCATTTTGGGTAAAACCTAATGCCTAATAGAAGTTAGGCCTCTGCCCTTTAGACAGAGAGCTATTTGCTCTCTGTATTCTGCTTTCTAATGATAAGGCCTTGGAAAGTGCTCCACGCAGGCCTTAGACCGAGACACTGAGGCACCTCTTCCCAAAACAGATAGGGCAAGTGGTCTTCCAGCTGGGCTCTGTTTTGACACCTTATAGAGTAAATAGTCTGCCCTCTATTGTTTTGAGAACCACTAGTTGCAAATATGTAAACACCTTGCTACTCTCAGTATCTTTCAATTTTGTAATCTATAGCTTTGAGTGACACGCCTGGATGCATTGTCTGTATGTCTATCTATAAAAATGCCTATACTCTGGGAGGAGCCAGAGAGCTCGGTGACCATGCAGGGAAAACAGGGTTGCTCTCTCTCTCAGTGCTGGGAGATCAATAAAGAACTTCTGGCAGATTTTACCAACAGTGTGAGTATACATTTTTCCTCCACAGCATGAATGCAGAAATTAAAGGGAGGTTTAGGGGATGGTGGTAAAATTACCTCGACATATAAATAGGTTTAAACTGGGAAAGGAGGCTCCAGCAGGAATGCTCATGTGTACTGGTGAGGGGAATTTCTCTTGTTTATGTAGTCCTCTGCTGTCCCAGGGACCCTCAGCACTTCCTTCTCTCTGTGTTCCTGGCCTCACAGAGTGTCTCTGCCTCACTCATTGCTTGTTATTCCAGCCCCCCCACTGCTAGATGTTCCCAAGGAGCGAGATGCAGGAAAGGGAGGAGCTATTTAACCCCTGTTTCCCCTGCTGGTGAGAACAAAGGCAGAGGGAAGTAATTACTGTGGAATTAAAAAAAAAAAAAGGATCTGACACACTTGTGAGAACACACCCACATTAATAATATAGAATAGATGACCAATACTGCAAACCGTATTCCAGATCATGGGCCCACTATTGACTTGCACACATAAAGTTATCACCATTTGACGCAGGGTCTCTGGGAATTGCTGCATCATCTCTAGGCTCCCAGTGACACCCCTATTTCCCCCAGCAAGTTTTCCAATGTGCTGCAAGAACTTTTTTCCAGGAGATACAAGGAGTGGGACACATTGGAAAGGGGGCAGGGCAAAGAGCTTCTCTTGCCCCATTTCTGACACGGTTTCACTCCCTGCGATGGCTTGTGACATCGTGATGCTTCAAAGGGGGCAGGGCCACATCAGAAGAGTGCAGAGGTGGCCACGCCCCCTTTGGATGTGGCCTCTCTTCTTTCCAGGTCAAGGCATCTTGGAAGTGAGATAGCAACCCTGCTTGCATACTGCCCTTCTACCTCATTCATCAGTGCTATTCGCTATTCCATTCATCACGCAGCCTAACATCCAGCTTGTGTTGGTCTTGTGGACGCAGGGCAGAGGTCTGCGATGACAATGAGCTGTCCTCCATACCAATGTCCCACTCGCTTTCCTGGTGGCGCTTCTGGTCTCTCCTTTCCTGTTTTCTGAATCTTAAGGAGAAGCCACTTGGACCATGAGTATCTGCTCCCTGCGCACAGAGGGAGGTAATGCTCTGAAACACAGATGTCATGGCAGGTTACACAAGCTAGCGTGACGCTGAGGCCACATCCCCAGCTGGAGTAGATTATCGCAAGGCAAATGAAGAAGGCTGCTTTACGCTAGTGGAGGACTCCATGGGTCAAATTCAGATCAGTCAATACACACCTTGCTAGGTTGCCACTGCAGGGCATGAGTGATAGAAGGAGTGAAAGTATCACACCAGCCCTGAGATCAAAGGTGTTTCCTACAGGCCCTGTGAAAGGCTGTTCCTGCTAGTAATCTTGGGATTGACTCCTTCATTAGAGGGGATCCTGAGAGACCCTGGTGAACCCATCCTAGCATCCCTGTTTGTACAGGCAGATCCCTGTTTGTACCAGCTCTTTTCTTGTCCGCCGGCTCCTCCATGCTGCCGCGTCTTTCCTGACCCCTCCGCAGATGGGAACACAGCCTTAGGCCGCTTTTAGACGTGCAGCGGGGATCAGGCGCGGGACCGGCAAAACAGCCGCGGCGCTGTTTTAGACGAACCGGAAGCGGAAGTTGTGCGCGTGATCCGGGGCAGCGCATTCTTTGCCGACCGCGAGTGAACCGCCCTGATCTCTCTGGGGTGACATACGCGGCCGGAAAATAATGCGCGGCGCCGGATCACGCGCACAACTTCCGCTTTCGGTTCGTCTAAAACAGCGCCGCGGCTGTTTCGCCGCTCCCGCGCCTGATCCAGCTGCACGTCTAAAAGCGGCCTTAGACTCCAGAAAAAGGAGACAAAAGGCAGACGGGATTAATTTTGGCATGCCTTGCCCACATCTGCTGCAGATTCTGCCTCCTTCCCTTGACATCACAACACTGACCTACTTTGCATCCCAGGGAATCTTCGGCGGACAAGAATGTAGCTAGGTGGGAATGGGCCCTGGTGGAGAAGTAATAGGCTCCCTGCTGGAGCATTCCACTCCAGTGTGCATATGCATTCTACATGTGTGTGTCCCCTGCCCTACCTCCATGGGCCCCAGTATGGCTGGACCTGCTGCACCTATTATAGCTACGCCCCAGCCAGGGAATAAGGAAGATTCCCCATAATCCCACCCACAACGGCATTATGGGCAAATGCGGCTCACACACCTCATTCTCATTTGACACAATAATTGCATTCAGAGCAAAACAAAACAAAGCTTTGAATGACTCTTTGGCTGCAGCTATTTTTCACAGCTGGAGCTATAAACCCCCAGAATATGAGCCTCCTGGAAGTGCTGGAGAGTGGAGACACACGCATCTTGCCGCTTGCAGGTGAATGGCACGGGGATAATATACAGCCTGTTAGTATTTATACCGCCGTGGGCCTACTCTCCTGCTTGGAATAACGAGAACTATTTTCCTCCTGTTGAAATAAAGGCTTTTCCTCCTCATATAATTTATTTTATTCTCCTAACACTAGGAAGGAAAATGCATCCCAGGGAAAAAGAAATGAGACAACCGTTCTATGGGCCAGAAGGGATACCTGTCAAGTCATTCATAGCCAATAGTCAAAAGCCTTTCTATCAGCCAACGGAACAGCTATTTGAATCTCAGAACCAGCTGGTTGTTACCCTTGAGTTGAGGTTGCTATAGTAGAGCTGAGTGATTGCAGAGCAAATACAGATCACATTCTCACTGGACAAAATGTGCATTTGCCTCCAGGAAAAACTCAGGGAGGCAAATGCTGCACATATAGTCCGGTAGGAAAGCAAAGCCGTGTGGTTTTGCTTCCGATCACGCGGAGGTTGCATGATGCATGATTGCATCATGAACATCTGTATGATTGGAGGTAAAGCCACATGGCTTTGCTTTCCCACTGGACTAAACATGCGCAGCATTTGCCTCCTGGAGTTTTTCCCGGTGGCAAATGCTGCACATTTTGCCCAGTGAGAATGTGGTCCAAAGGCTCTGTCTGTTTATCTGTTAATCAGTCTCTCTCTCTCTCTTCCATCTATTGGTTAGGAAAAATATAGAAGTGAGTTGTTTGGAGTGAGGGGCTTGTGTCTTGGGAACCCCTTGAATTTCCTGCATTTGCCCCCAAAGCCTCAAATTTTCATCACCAACTCTACTCTGAGCCCTCAACCAGTGTAGTAATTTTCAGAGTAGTCAGATTATGAAAGTGGACTTCAGACGACTTTGAAAAATTGTCTCTTGCCACTCTAATTTTTAGCACTTTCTAAAGTGCTAGTGCCACAGCCTCTGTGTGGCATAACACCACCACTAGAGGGGGACATTGTGCCACAGCCTTTGTGTGGATAGCACCACCACTAGAGGGGGTAAAATTGCACCAGCTTCTGTGTGACCTAGCACCACCACTAGAGGGAGACATTGTGCCACAGCCTCTGTGTGGCCAAGCACCACCACTAGAGGGGAACATTGTGCCACAGCGTATGTGTGTTACAATAATATTATCATTATTATTTCTGACCTGCTGAAGGAACTCCATTAATATTTTTTTCCCTTTTATAAACTATGCTGCAAAATCAAATGTGTCTGCGTTCCCAACAGCACTGACTCCCCCTGTGATTTCATAAGATCTCATTACACTAAGGCTGAGAAGAATCGGACTTATCCAATTAGAAAATCAAAATCAAGGCTTTATTCTCATTAATGACTCTGAATTTGATTGAACCAAATTTGAATATTTGCCCAAACTTTGACTTTATTAAGTGGGATTAGTTCAAATCTTAACAAGGCCGACGTACATTTAGTTCATTAAGCAGTCACATTTATGGAATCTTTTATGAATTGAACAAATTGGCATTTGCAAATATTGGAGTATTCATGGAACAAAGAAATCAGCAATCCTCTTGCAAAGTTCTGTTTCAGAATTCACAGTCACAAGTTCTGAGTTTGTCAAATATTCACCTTGCTGCAAATATCTGTCTCTGCCCCGGTTTATACACGCCAACGCCACCAAATTAATCTGTGGAATGTACAGCCTCAAACTATTACAGAGACCCTGGAGCTTAGCAGGGATCCAGAAAAAAGGATTAGACGTTTACATGACTAACAAGAGTATCGTTCGCTGTTAACCCCAGCTAGAATAAAAATGTACAAGGCATATAAAACCTCATGCTTCAGGAGGTAAGGGCAGCCACTAACCTTCTGGGAAAATGTTCACATGGGCGAGTTAATGCAGTGCTGTCTCTTAAGAAGGTTTCAAGGAGCATCGACTTTGGCCACTGTCAGAACCACGTTGCTGGGAAATTGGGCAACTGATATTAGTCAAGTGGCTCAGGGGATGGGACCTTTGACTGCTGGGGACTGAGAGGGAATAGCAGGGGTTGGATCACTCCAGTATGACTGCATGTGCACTTCAGGGCTGGCTAGAATGTGCAAGACCCAGGGCAAAAATAAAATGGGGGGCCTCCATGGCCCCACCTTCCATTGCCCCAGCCCTTTAACAATTGGCAGTCTGGTGTTTGATTACAAAACCCAAGAAGTGCCTTGTTATCACACACATTCACGTGCACACACAGGCTTTCCAATGAGCTCTCTCTCTCTTTCTTTCTCTCACACAGACACACACAAACACACACACACACACACGTATGCTCACACTCCTCTAGCAGGAGGAATTCAGGGTTGGGTGACTTACTGAAAATTAGGTAGGGGGTCAGGGCCCTGCAGGAAGCAGCTACCCTGAGGGCTGAGGGTCACAGGCAGGGAGAGGGCCCTGCAGAAACAATCCATCTCAGGGCCTTAGGATCAATGAACCTGAGGCTACCAGGCCTGGCCTCCCAACAGGGTCCCCTCTGACTGCAGGACACAGGCCATGGACCTTACTGACCCTGGTTTACAGCCAGCCCCCTGGTGCTTTCCTCTGAAGCAAACGAAGCTGCCACTGCCATTGTCTGGCTCAGTATAACACGGTGTCTATGTTCTTATGGCCTGCTGTGGCAATCCCTATGCACAGAATCAGACCCTAGGCAAATACCGTCTCATACAGCCATCTCTGGGGTGAAATACAGCAATGGTGTAATAGCATGCAGAGCAACCCCATCCAGCAGGAAAGTTGTACCAATAGCCTCTTTCTGCTGGCTAGGATTGCTCTGTATGCTGTTACACAGTTGCTGCATGCATTGCCACCACAGAGATGGTTGCATGGGAGAGAGGCATAGCTAAGCTGTAATGGGCTCTGGTGCAGATGGAATCCCCTCCACCCCATCAGGCTCATTTCTCATTTCATATCTTTAAAAAATCTCACAAAATTCGACACACCCTATCAATAGAGAGCTCTTCTCTTCCCTGTGTGGGTGGCACTCCTTCTCTTCAACTGCTGTGATACAGGGCCTCATTGCCTGGAATATACCCCAGCGGCTAACAGTGCCAGCTTCCCATTGGCTAGCTTGCAGTACCCAGCTTTCCAATAGCTGGCTCACAGTGCCTCCCATACATGTTACAACTCTGCAAGGGCAGAGGCAATTTCTGCAACAATTTTGCCAAGTGCAAAATTCTGCAACAGTGTCTGAGATTGCAGTCCATACAGACTTCAATGGGGCCTTGGGTATAAGGTAGTGAGGCAAGCGATGGGGAGAGCCATATCGCTTCCCTGATTATGGCTAGTGATCACCCCCATGTGACACCTATTTATACATCTGCAGTTCGTTCCTATTAACATGGTTCATTCCTTTATCTCCTGCTGTATGCTCATCAGTCGGCCTCAGCCTCCGCTCCTCAGAGCCGGCTACCAGCTCTGATGTTTTCAAAAGCAGGGAAGATTTTTTCACTCCTTTCTGACTGGCTTTTGGCTGTGAGGTTGAAAATGTTAGATTTTTAGGGAGCATTAATTAGAACCAGTGATAATGCCACTGACCTGCCTTGGTAGGAAGCTCTCGGTCCCTGGTGGAGTGGGATTCATGCTCCTTTGCAAACAGCCCCTTGATGAAGCTCAGGGGGAGATGATCACACAGAGGTAAATGACTGAACCGGGGGGCTTCCTAATTGATTCTTATAAGAGACTTCTCCTGTAGTATAAGCTTTTCTGCTCCGAGAAAATGCCTTTATAAAAGGGATTGAGGATTTGCTAAGGAAAAAGAGATTTGATCCTGCCTTATTCCTTGCCTAGAGTGCGTGTCTGTTGAATTGGTCCCAAATGTAAGCGATGGAGACAAAGTAGTTCAAATCATAGAATGACAGAATTGCTGAGTTGGAAGGGACATCGAAGGTCATCTAATCCAATCTCCTGCTTAGATGCAGAATGTCTACAGACAGTTACAACATCCCCAATAGTTGGCTGTCCAGCCCTTTTTTGAACACCTCCAGAGATGGAGAGTCTATATCAGGGCTAGGGGACCTTTTCCCTCCATGGGACCACCTTGGAAATTAGTACAAGCTCTGAGAGTCGCATAGAAGTTGGGGTCAGAGGTACTTAAAGGGTGTACTCAAAGTAGGGAAAGGAAGGGGGTAGGTGACATGGATCCATCCCTTGTTCTTGAGTACACACCTTCCTCTCCAATCCCTTCCCCTGAGGTTACTCTTTCAGTGCTTGGGGATAGGCAATGAATTCAGGGACCAGATGCAGGAACTGGAAAGGGGCCAAATAAAAACGAACTGCGAGTTGTATTTGGCCTCAGGGCCTGAGTTTCCTTCAGTCCCTGGTCTGCATCTTCCTTAGGCAATTTGTTCCATTACCAAATAGCACTTACTTGCTCTTCCTGGCCCTTGTTTTTGATGTTCCTCAGATCTCCACAGCCCCTGACCCTGTTTGGTTCCTGACTACACCCCTGCCTACCTGCACTAGGGATGGGCGAATGCGATTCAGAAGTTTGGTGTTCGGTCTGAACTCGGCCAATTCGGATGACCGAACGCGAATGCAAACCCGAACATGAACATACCGAACAGAACTGAACGACGAAATGGCTGAACAGTTCAGTCAGTTCAGATCGTGTTTGGTTGTGTTTGGGTGGCTAAAACATGGTCTTGGTCTACTCTACTGTCACTCTGTCACTGTCAGGTCACTGGAAGGTCAAATGTAGCAGGGAGGGGGAAGTCATCTGACTCAGCTAGGAGCAGACTTCCAGTCACCAGGGGTGGAGGGTGGAGAGTGACTTGGAGTAGCAGCCAGCCT
>QEPC01008240.1:533777-550502 GCA_003113815.1 Sphenodon punctatus | reverse complement strand
GAAATCCGGTACCGGGTCCGGATTACCGGGTCGAATCCGATAATGCCGGTACGCCCGTTACCGGCATTATCGGATACCGGATTCTACCGGTTTCCCACCCCTAATACCAGCACTAGCTCATTGACTTGCTTACAGCATGGATGTCTCACTGGCTTGCTCATAGTGCTCCTTGCTCAGGCTGTCATTCTGATCTGGCAGAAGCAAATTCTGCAAAAAATTGACCAAAGACAAAATTCTGTGAAAATGGCTGCAATCACAGCAGAGCTGAATTCACGAGGGCCCGCCTATACTCAGCACTGGTCAGACATCTCTTGGAGTATTATGTTCAGTTCTGGGTTCTCCATTTCAGGAAGGATGTTGACAAACTGGAAAGGATTCAGAGGAGAGCAACAAAGATGATCAAGGGTCTAGAATACAAATTGTACGAGGAACAGCTGATGGCACTGGACACGTTTAGCATAGAAAAAGGAAGATGAAGGGAGGACATATTGACAGTTCTCAAATACCTAACAGGAAGCCATAAAAAGATAGAGAGAACATTTGTTATTCATTATCATCACCAAGGACAGGAGAAGAAGAAGCAATGGCTTTCAAATGGCAGGAAAGTAGGGTTAGGTTAAATATTAAGGAAAACTTCCTGACTGACCCTGACTTCTTAACTAAAAAACAAAATGTTCTCATGTTCAACCTCTTTTCTGCTCCCTCTCTCCCTTCTCATCCATCACAAGATGCTTATCTTCACCATCAAGGCTCTCAATGGCCTTGCTCCTCATTTTTCTTTCCTCCTCTCTCACTACGTTCCCATTCAGGAACTTCACTCCTCCTCTGCTATCACCTTCCTCCACCCCAGAGTCTTGCTCCCTAACCCATCTTTGCCCCTTCTCCCATGCCACCCCCTATGCCTGAAAGCCCCTCCCTGAACACACATGCTCTGCTCCCTCCCAACCTTCAAATCCCTCCTAAAACTTACATATTTCATCAGACTTTCCCTAGTTCCTCCTTTCCTGCACAGGCTGCAGTGCTCACTGATGTTCCTTCTCCTGTCTTATCATCCAGGCTGCCCCAGCTAAGCAAGTGCACCTGAGTTTCCTCAATTTCATTAATTTCTCCTTGTCTCTCCCTACGGTCCCCTCTTCCTTGTCCACCCAGGGCAGTGATCTGTCTCTAACTTAGTGATGGTTTACTGCCAGTCCAGCCAGGTACATTTCTGACGCTATATAAACAATAACAATAATGACAACAACAGTCCAATAAGCTGCTTAGCCATGTTGTAGAATCTCCTTTCCCAGAGATGTTCAAGAAGACTGGCCAGGCATCTGTCAGGGAGGCTTTATGTAGAGGCTGCCCTGCCTCGGGGTAGAGGTTGGACTATACTACCCCAGAGGCCCTCTCCAACTCTCCAGTTCTGTGATGCTGTGCTTTATCTTGTCTGTGGTGCAACGCCAAGGTTGCATGGATTTAAAATTGGCTAGAGATATGTGAACATAGATTAATTATCAGCAGCAACCTATTGGGCTGAGGGGTGTGTGCTATGGGATACTACACACTAGATCTGTCAGGTTGCAGCCAGAGTTGGAAGATCAGAATCCATCCCAGAAGTCAGAGGGTGCTTTTAGACAAGCACCTCCACACTCACCATCCACCCACTAGACATGTTTTATTTAATTTATTTATTTTCTAGATTTTTACCCCGCCGCTCCTAAAAACAGCTTGGGGCGGCTTCCAACAATAAAATAATACATATAAAATATATATAAAACAATTTAAAACATATCAAAAATACAGTTCAGGTATTAAAACAGGGCCCGGGAACACACTAAAAACAATAAATAGGGTAGTGGAGATAAAACCCTCTAACCACCCCCCCTCCCCTCCTCCCCAAAGGCCTGGGCGAACAGCCAGGTTTTACAACTTCGCCGGAATGTCAACAGGCTAGGGGCCAGGCGAGCTTCCTCCGGAAGGGAGTTCTAAAGGCGTGGCCACCGAGAATGCCCTCTCCATTGTGGCCCCCCGCTTAACGCGGGGGACCTCCAGGAAGGCACCCCCGGCAGACCGAAGGAGCCGCTCTGGGGCGCGGAGGGTGAGGTGGTCCCTGAGGTACGAGGGGCCCAGACCCTGAAGGGCCTTGTTAGATCAACACCAAAACCTTGAACCTGGCTCGGCACACTATTGGCAACCAGTGCAGAGTCCGGAGCACAGGTGTAATGTGCTCCTGACGACCCGTCCCCAAAAGGAGATGAGCCGCTGCATTCTGCACTAGCTGTAGCCTCTGAACCAGGAACAAGGGAAGCCCCACGAGGAGCGCGTTGCAGTAGTCCAGCCTCGAGGTGACGAAGGCATGGATGAGGGAGGCTAGGTCCGGGCCAGAGACAAACGGAAGCAGCCTCTGCACCAGGTGCAACTGGCGAAAAACAGCCTTCGTGACTGCCTCCACCTGCCGCTCCAGGCGGAGATCTGCATCCAGTATCACCCCCAGACTCTGGACCTGCTGAGCTATAGGAGGGTGAACCCCCCCCAATCAGGGGGGCCACTATCTCCCTCGCTCTCCCCACCAACTTCACCTCCGTCTTATCGGGGTTGAGCTTCAGTCTGCTCTGCCACATCCATTCCGCCACGGCCTCCAAACACTGGGATAGCAACGAGACAGCAGGGCCTGGGTCAGCTGAAAAAGAGAGGTACAGCTGAGTGTCATCAGCATATTGGTGACATCGTACCCCGAACCCTCTCACGACCTCCCCCAAGGGCTGCATATATACTTTAAACAATAATGGAGACAGAATAGAACCCTGCGGAACGCCGCATGATAAAACATGGGGGCAAGATGTCTCATCCCCCAGCACCACCCGCTGGCTTCTCCCCGAGAGGAATGAATGGAACCATTCAAGAACAGTCCCATCCAGACCCCCCAGGTCACGCAGCCGCCTCAACAGCAGCCCATGGTCCACGGTATCAAAAGCGGCCGAGAGATCTAGCAGGATGAGAAATGTTGAACATCCTGCATCCATCTCCTGGCGGAGGTCGTCGACCAAGGCCACCAATGCCGTCTCAGTGCCATAGCCGGGGCAGAACCCAGATTGAAAAGGGTCCAGGAAACCGATGCTATCTAGATGCACCTGGAGCTGGATTGCCACCGCCCGCTCAATAACCTTCCCTAAAAAGGGGAGGTTAGAGACAGGTCGGTAACTGGTGAACGCATCCACGTCCAAAGATGGTTTCTTCAGCAGGGGGCGCACCACAGCCTCCTTGAGGCTGGGCGACAGCCTCCCCTGCTGCAAGGACGCATTCACCACCCTCGCCAGCACCACCCCAACGTCTCCCTGGAGGCTTTCACCAACCAGGACGGGCATGATCAAGTTTGCAAGAGGTGGCCCTCACAGACCCCAAGACATCCGCCGCATTGGCTGGCGTCACTTCCTAACCTCCCCCCCAAAGCTGGACCGGACGGGGCCTCCATCACCTCACGCTCTCCCCCTACTGCCCCTAATCCTGCGTCAAAGTTGCTCTGAATCTGAGTGAACTTGTCTGTGAAGTAGGTGACAAACTCCTCACAGCGGGCCTGGGACAAGTCCCCATCCAGGCGGAGGGAGGCCGGACTGACCAGCCTCCGTACCACCTGGAAAAGCTCCGCCGGGCGTGACTTTGCAGACGCTATGAGGACAGCAAGGAACTCCTTCCTTGCTGTCCTCACAGCCTCAACATAGGACAGCAAATGGGCCCTATGGAGAAGTCGGTCGGAGTCAGATCGAGTCCGGCTCCAGCATCGCTCCAGCCTCCTGCCTGCTTGTTTCATACACCGCAGCCCCTCGGTAAACCAAGGGTCCCTGCGGTGATGAGACCGAGGCAGAGGGCATCTCGGAGCCACCCTGTCAATGGCCTCCTCCAGCAAGCTGTTCCAACGCTAGACCAGTTCATCGACAGAGTGACCGTCCAGGTCCAAGGTTAACTCCCTCAGGACCTCTTGGAACTGCTGGGGTTCCATCAGCCTCTGAGGACCATTCTAACTGGTCCCTTCCCCTTCTGGAGGGGGTATGCTGAGAGACTGGCCTGAAGGAGATAATGGTCCGTCCATGACAAGGGCACTGCACCTGGGAGCTTTGGCGCATGCGCCCAGCATACGTTGATGGTTCTGTGGAGGGCACGGCTTCCACTGTTGGGCCCTGCCCCTGGCGTCCGCTCTCAGTGCATGGAGGTGGGGTTGGCTCAGCTGCGGCCTGGTCCCCCTTCTCCCTCTGCCTGGGGTCAGTTCCTGTTGGCCGCTTCCCTGTGATCGTGCCGGGAATCCCCCTCCATTGTGCGCGGCGCCGGGACTGTTCCCTGCCCGCTTGTCCAGGAAAGCCTGTTCTGCGCCACCCTACCCCTCTTCCCAGCCAGTACCTGACAGTGGTCCACATGCACCCTTTGGACATGTCCTCAATTGAATAGCATGAACTGTTTGCCCAGACACACGCTCCATTGAAGTGCAAAGCTCCACTCCTGACACGTGGACACAGTAGGGAAATGGGTGCAAATGTGAAAGCTGCTAGCTTCAGACTTCCCCCAGTCCTCTATGCTAGATCCTGTTGCCACTGTTTCCCCATGCTACATTCACACAAACAGGCTAATCCCCTCTGGGGTACTTGCTCCAGTGATCATAAGCCACTTTGCAAGTGTAATTTTCTGGGGATCTAACGATTGTGTGAACTGCAGTATTGGGTGCCTTGTTAATGCACTTTAATTAACACACTTTCTTTGTTCATGTGATCACTTAATTCTGGGGGTGACCTACTCTGAATTATGCACTCTTTAATCTGAACTGCATTCCCCAAGATGAACCACTACTTTTTCTTAAACATTGAGTTTGTGTGAACAAAAGCAGAGAGGAATTGAAATAAATAGTTCAGAGTAAGTGTTCATGTGAACAAACCCTACAGACGCACCTTTCCAGTTTAGCTTCATGTTATCCTCTCTTGGGCCCCCAATGTTTGTCACAAACACCTGTCAGGTCACTGTGAACTGTGATGATTGTGATATCACCAGTTTATGACCCAGTCACCTTTCTTCCCCTCCTAGTTCATCTGCATGCCTGGAGTCTATTGATCAAAAAGCTGCTACCAGACAAAAGTTTTAGAATATTGATATTATCATAGATATCCTGTTACTCTCTGGTATGTGTGATCCTTAGACAGAACCACTCATAATATCCCCAAATATATACCTATCTATAACATTTTTAATTTCAGGTTCTGGCTGTGATACCTCTGCTGCTGCAGCTTTGATGCTCTGGGGAGAGCAAGGAGAAAAAAGATTGTCTGCATGGAGATTTTTTATTTTTTTTATAAATGAATCCCTAATCTTATCTCATTCATCTGGGTGAGAGTGAAGAGCAAATTTACATAACACTGTAAGTGCTCATTAACTGATGTTAAATGACAAGCGAACACCTATAGGATAACACAGGACTCCTGGAGAATATTAAAGGGGTTCCTTCATCCAGATCAGGCCTGTTCTACAAAGAGCCCGCACTACTGTGGATGTGTTCAAAGCTGCTCCCTGGAGGTAGGAACCGTAGAGGCAGATTCACTGCAGAGACAATAAGGACCAGAAAATTGACCTGTTTCTTCTTTCATTGGGTTAACCTTTTGAACGCCAAGGGAGCAGGATGCTAAATGGCAGAATCCCCTTCCCTAGTTAACATGTCACACTAGGCAAGTAAGTTGCACTGAGGATAAATTAATAAAACTCTGCAGGTAGTAGCTGGTGCAGAGCTTAATTTGTGCCACGGGCTCAGCCTCAGCACCTCTGTCCAGACCCTGCCACTGCTGCTAATCTGCAAGGAGGCTCCACCTACTACGGCTGAATCACTAGCCTCAGCCCCAGCCATTCCCTTGACAGGACTGGGGCTGACTGGTGGTGACAAAGAGCTGATAGGTGGGAGCTCCAGTCCCCATCAAGCTTAACCCATCCCCAGGCAAGGGCTGACAAAGTAGGGGCAGGAACAAGGGGCTGGTGGAGTCATAGGGCCTGCCTGGCAGGGCACAGGGCAGCTGCACCAGCCCCTCAAAACCCTCTCTCCCCTGCTTCTGGAGTCCAGGGTGGGACCCCCTAACCTTTTTTCTTCGTTTAAACAAATTTAGCAGTTTGCTGGTGTGACCTCTGGATTAGTGGCTGCCTGGGCATCCTATGCAATACAGTCCAAGGTGGGTGTAACAGAATAGGCCTTACAGACCAGAAGGACTGCAGGACACAGTCCTCAGCTTACGAAAACATCTTCAGCACATACCTTTATATAAGGTGCAATCATCTACTCACCCACCTTTAGTTCCAAAAGTTCTAGTCCTTGGTGGCATTAGGGTAAGCCGGTGTGTCCTATGCTGGTGCTCTTCCAGCAGAGCAGAGCTGTGGCTCAGTCTTTTATACGTGCTCCTCCCTGCTGCCAGCAGTCGTAATTAGCCATCCTAACGTCTATGCTAACAAGCTGCAGAGCAAACTGTCAGGCACCAAGCAGAGTCTAGGCAGAGTGGCAACAGGATCAGGACCAGGCAAGGATTTCAGCAGGATCAGGGCCAAGCGAGCATCAATCCAGAAGCATGGACAGAGACAAGGCAAAGGGTCAACCTAAGCATTGCTCTTCTGCCTGGCTTCTGCTTCCTGTCTCATGCTTTTTAGCATGAGTAGTAGGCACATCAGGAGCCAATCAGGGCCTGGTGGGTGGAGAGCCCCTTCAGGCTGGCAGAATTGTGGAGCAGAGCCTATAGGAGTGGGACAAGAGTCTGAACCATAACATAATGGTGGCCCTGCAGAGCCAGCCCCTCTTCCAAGGTCCCAATGGCACTGGTGCTCACCCCGATGCCTGTTGTTTTAAATTTTCCATCTCTTGATTCCATCAGATGCTTCCTGGTTCTTGCAGTAAGCAAAAGTGTAAACAGTTGTGGAATGCCTAGCAAAATGGGGACCCTGCATGGGACTGCAGCTCCTCCGTGCTACTGCAGTCAGTAGAATGGATAACAGTCTAGAGGAAATGAAACCTGTATCCTGTCTTTGCATTAAACTACACAGAACTGGAATGGCTCCTGTACACACACAGTACCTCCCTGGGAAAAATAAGAACCCAAACTGAGCTTCTCTGCTTTCAAAGGAATGGACTCGGACACTGGGTCTCTCTAATGTAACCCTTGTTATTGCCACCATTCCAGCCACCGGCGAATACAGATAGGGGCACACACTTTACATTTGTTCACTTGAACCCAGGAGTTAGCCACAGACTAGGGAACACAGGTCTGCTAAGGTCCGCCATCCGGAACAAATCCAGAAAAACTACTCAGGGGACCCACAGAACAGCCAACAACATGGGATGTGATAAATTTCGGTTCAGTTCTGCCACCTGAGTCTGACACATGGACACCTCCAACAACTTCCCACTGTCACTTCTTCTCCCTCTTCCCCTCGCTCCTCCAGTTACACTGCCCGGCATACAAAAACACAGGCTGCTCTTTTATTCCTTGCTGAGAAAGGGCTCCCTGTAGGAGAGTGCATGTCGTTTTTGTTATTACAATAACAATAACAAAAATTGTCGTTTTTGTTATTGCAATAACAAAAACGAAAACCAAGAATAACAATAACGAAAATGACAACCGAGAATGATGATAATGACAATGTCGCTATCGTTGTCATTATTATTAATGCTGTGGCAGTTGGGTTTTGGAGGGGAAATGTGGAGAGGGGAGGAGGGAGCAGACATCTCAGAGCACAGGGTTGGACTCTTGAATTGTGCCTGTGTTGGGAGGGGCGAGCAGCTCAGCAGTAGTAGTAGTAGTTTATTAAGGCAGGCCCAAGGCCATAGCCGTAGACAAACAACATACAAATAGAATAAATAATTCAAAACTACAAAAAAAGACTACCAAACACAATCATCAATCAAACAGTTTGAAATCCAAAAACTGGTTACGTTTTCCCATTGCAAAAATTAGGAATTGAACCATGGCCCGAATGGTTTCCTGTTGAGAATTAGCAAGGAGATAACCAATGTAAACAACATCTGACCTCCCTAGGTATTTATCAAAAATAGACTGGAGGTAATGAAGACGAAGGGCGTCATACATATGGCAATGCATCAACACATGGACATTAGCTTCAGGCTCCAAATGGTCAAAAGGACAAAGTCTAGAGTGCATGGGTACCCCAGCAAGACACCCCTCCCAAACCTGGATGGGCAAGGCATTAAAGCGAGCTGCCATGTAAAGCCACTTGCCCTATGGCGAATAATCTTTATTAAGAAAGACTGCTGGCGTAGTGGTAAGAGGGGCCAACCTCAAATAGTCTCTCATGTGCATAGAGGACCCAACCCTAGCTCTTTCCTGTTGCTGTTGGATATCACTCCAGCGCTGTTTGATTTCGGCCCTGGTTAGGAACAGGTCTTTAGATAATAGATAATCCTTGGATAACCCCATAGCAGCCAACTGGGCCTCCACCTTGACAAACCACTTGTCCTGGAAAGAATCAGCCAAAAGGTACACAAAAAGGCCCTTAGAGCTGGGGTCCAAAACCTTACACCACAACTTGCAAGCCAAATTCCATGCTCCAGAGGACCATGTACGCTGCCCCAATTCAATACGAATTGCAGCTGTCGGAGTTCCTCCCGGAGCCCTAAGAAGTGCCTTCAAAAACACTGATTGGACCTTATCGACCTCCAAGGTGCCAAATGGAGCCCAAAGCTCAGCTTCAAAAAGGAACTGAGCAGTAACTTTGGCACTGAATGCCAGAGTGGCCATCTTGTAGGCGGTCCTTCCAGAGCACTGGAAAAATTTCAATATAGCAAGTGCAGATCTTTTAGCAATCAAAGTGGCGGCTTCCAGATGGACCTTCCAGCCACCTGAATGATTGAAGGTAACGCCCAAGTACCTAAAGGCTCATACCTGTTCGATTTGAGCACCCTCAACATGCCAGGTGTGCCAATTCCGCCTAAGGGATTTAGCAAATAGATTTGACAACGTTAAGAACCGTCATTTCCCCTGCAATACTCCGCAAAGGCCTCTAGTTGGCGCCGTAGACCAACCTTAGTCTGGGAAACTAAGACAAAGTTGTCTGCAAATAGAAGGCAACCTATAGAACGAGAAGCTAACCGTGGGGGGAAAAATTGGGGCTGAGTCATACAGGGAACTATGTCATTGAGAAAAATATTGAAGAGGGTAGGTGCAAGGATGCATCCCTGCCTTACACCTCTACCCACTGGAACCTCCTCGGAGATGTAGCCTGCTGCTCCCAGCTTAACCGCCAGGGTAGAGTCTTGAAATTTAACTTTAACTTTATTCGGCACTGGCAACTGCCTTGTCCATAAAAAAAAAAGCAAACATGCAAACAAAAAGACAAATACTTTTACAATATAAACATAAAGGAAACTAACCAGAGTTACAAATATATAAATTTCCCATTTCCCAAGGAGGAGTATTTTATATTCCATGGGGTCACAATACAAAGGATCCTAGATCATAGATAATAAACACACCACCTAGGCTATGTTTACCTTATCTACTGCTTTTTTCCTCTCCTTCTCCATTAACAAACCGATAGAGGTCATTTTCCATGTGATTTTTTGACATTTATCAGAAAGGAATAATATTATTTTCCTCTCGACTGAAAAGGCTTTTTGAACATTAGTTTCTTTAAATAATCTATCCCTTACTCTATCGTACTGAGGACATCAAAAAGATAATGTACCAAGGTCCTCAGTTTCGAAACCACAGCATCCACATTACCTCTCTTGGAAGGGAGTCCCCCTATATCTCCCTTCCAAGACCGCGGTAGGCATCACCTGGACACGAAGCACCAAAAAGGCTCTCTTTTGATAAAAAGACATATCCCCTTTTAGATATTCGCATCCATCCCTCCTTGAGATCAAAAATTTATACCATGGGGCAATTTTTGTGTCCAAAGCCAGTGTTCTTGGGACTTGCCTATCGATATCGGCAATTCTGGTTTTAAGCAAAAGTTTTACCTGCTTAAAGGGAAGGGACTGTAAAAACAAAAATGATAGACCCAGTCTATAAAAAATATTTTGGGTCCCCTGCCACCAAGACCCTCTACGACTTACTGCTTCTTGCTTTTCCCTCAGGCAACATTTATTAAAATCTCCCAATGGCATAGACTCGATCTTCATAACTGAGACCAACACATTTTCTATTCATTGTGACTCAATAGATCTAGACCCAATCTCCAATCTCAATATAGCTGACGGGGTTGATGCAGGAAGTTGTAATAATCTTTTTAGAAATTTATTCAAGATAGGTTCTAACACCTTTTTAGTGCTGGGCAAATATCCCAGAGCAAGGCTCCATATCTCAATTTTGCTATTACTTTAGCTTCGAAAACTCTGGTTGCTGGCACAATTTGTTGACCCCTCGAGCTTTAAAGAACTTGAGCAAAGCACCTGTTGTAGCAATTGAACTTTGTTTTAAAGCAGCTAAATGCGGAGACCAAGATCCATTATAAGAAAAGGTAAGACCAAGATAGTTAAAGGTTTTAACCTGGTCAACGTTTTGATCCTCAATAGTCCATCTCTGGGCTTTGAATTTTTTCTCAAAAACAATGACTATCGTCTTGATATAATTTATCTTTAGGTCCTGTCTAACACATTCTGCACCAAAGTCCTTAAGCAAAATTCTGAGGCCCAATCCTGACGTGGATAAGAGAACGGTGTCATCCGCGTACATAAGGATAGAAATCCTTCTATCCTTTACCCTAGGGGCCATATATCTTCCCGTATCCCTATGCTTGATGATTAAATTGTTTACATAAAGATTGAACAAGAGGGGGGCAAGAAGACACCCCTGTCGCACCCCTCGGGATGTCCTAATTTCCTTTGTTGTGACACCTCTGGTGTTATACCTTATCCTTAATCCCATGTTTGAATAAAGAGATCTGATAAAAAATAACAACCTTTTATCTATATTCAAACCCTCTAATTTAACCCATAGTTTCTCTCTATTTATAAGATCAAACGCAGTTGAAACATCTAAAAAGGCCACAAATAGTTTCATATCTTTTTGCCTGTATTTTTCTACTAAGTGTGCCAGAACAAAACAATGCCCCAGAGTACTTCTATTTGCTGTAAAGCCCGCCTGTTCCTCTTCCTGAAGGCCTCTTTCTAACACCCAGCTTTGCAATCTATGTAACAGCAACCGCGAGTATATTTTCAAAATAATAGGAAGACTTATCGGGCGGTAGTTTTTAGGATCGTTTTTATCACCTTTTTTATAAATTGGAATAACTACCGCAATTCTCCAATAGTCAGGGATAATGCCTGAATTATTAATTAATGTAAAAAGATTCACCAAAACTCCCAACCACCAATCCGGGTTTTCTTTGAAGACTTCAATAGGAATAAAGTCTCCACCAGGGGCCTTTCCACTCTTCTGATTTTTAATTGCCTCCAATATCTCTTCTTCCCTTACTGGATCCCACAAAGGATAGGTTGGGTCCATAGAACCCGCCTTGACATTAATAGGTGGAATACTGGAGTTAAAAATCTGCAAAAAATGTCTTTCCCATACTGAATAATTAAACTTTGGCTCCACATAGGTTTTATTATCTTTCATAGAGCAGTTTAATAGATGCCAACATTCCTTGATATTTCCCCCCTTTAGAGCTATTAATAACTGGTCCCATTTATGTTTGTAATATAGGGTCTTCTTAGCGTTTATTAATTTCTTGTACCCCTGATAACACTTTCTATATTGAGGAACCAGAATAACCCCATTTTCTTGTTCAATAAGACAAGCTTTTTTCCGCAGGGTCAATCTAGCCTCATAGCACTCTTTATCCCAGGGTAGAGTCAGCATATAGAGATTGGATAAGTGCCAACAATCTCCTATCCTCAAGCAAAGAGGCCAGTGTGGACCACAGGATGGCCCTATTGATAGAGTCAAAGGCCATTCTGAGGTCCAAGAAGGCTGCATAGAACTGATGGTTAAGGTTCATATATTTCTCCAGGAGGCAAGAGAGCACAAAACAATTATCAGTAACAGATCTGGCCCTCTGAAACCCCGCTTGCTCGGGGTATATAATATTAGCTTTAACTACCCAGGCATCCAACCTCCCCAAAAGGAATTTGTCATACAGTTGACTGATTACAGAGAGCAAACTGATTGGCCGATAATTAGCAGGGTCAGTACAGGAGTCCTTTTTATGGATACAGACCACCAGGGCTCGAGCCCAAATAGAGGGTACACAACCCGATTTGTTGATTACAGAAAATAAGGCCACAAGAATAGGCACCCACCAGTCCCTATACTGCTTCAAAAATTCGGCAGATAATAGATCTTGTGTGTGATGGTGTGAGTTGGGTGTTTGGGAACTGGGGTGTGGGGAATGGGGGGGGGTGATGGTGGATCATGGGGAGGGACGGGTTTGTAGGCATGGCTGTGGTAGGAAGGAAGGTTGGAAGGAGTGGACCTCCAGAGTGTGGGAGTATTTTATTTAGCCTCCTGAATGGACCCCCAAGAGGTACACTGTACTCGCTGCAATGCAGTGGTGTATAGGGGGGCCAACTGCAGTACCCCACATTGCTGCAGTGTTTAGCCCATGTTCAGTATTTGGACAAACACAGTGAGGTGTGTGGCTCAGCTGTATAGTGCCCCCTACTTCATTTTGTCACACACCCAACCTGCAGAGGAAGAGGTTTGGGACTGAAAGACAAAGGCAAAATGTGGGGGCATGGAGCCTAAGTTGTAAGCAAGCACAATATGTAATAATATACAACTTACTGCTTCATGGCATGCAAGTTAAGGCTGTAGCTGTAACTTATAATTTCCATGCTTTTTGGAGTATGGTTAAATTTGTACAAGCCTTAACTCCTCTCTAAAACTGGAAGATTTTTTGATACTCTAATTCTCTCTTTCTCTGAAACTTTTGCTCCCAAGTCTGCTGAGTTCTGTACACATAGGGTATTTTCAGACGTTACTGGTGGGCGGTTCACCACAGTGAATTCCCGATGGGGGTGAACAGAACAACCACCCCCCGGGGCGAATAAAAGCCCCGAACAGACGTGACGGGACCGGGACCACGGCCGGGAATCGGGCTGCCAGATCATGGCCTGGGGCAGCGCAACAGACGTGACGTGGATTCCCAGCCATGGTCAAAACACCCAGAACCCACCGGGCAGGGGCGGAACACAGACATGGCCACCTGAGGACAAACGAAGCCAAAAGGCACAAAAGGGAATGCCCACACAAGGGAAACGGGAAGGGAGGGGGGAGAGGGAGAAGAGTCGCAGAGGTACCACACACAGCAGGCACACAGGCAGCGGAGGCACAGCGGAACACACAGCACCAGCACACGCCCAGGTACACACACACACACACACATAAGGGAAAGGAAGGGAAGGGGGACACGGGCGGCTGGACAACACACAAGGCACAACGGGAGCAAAGGGGGGGACACGGAAGAGGAGGGGAAACCACAAAGGGGCCGGGCAGACCACAGGCACAGCAACCACAACCCCCACAGCAGCACAGTCTGCACGGGTTCCCCCACAGCAACACAGGCAGTCTCGGAAAGGGGAGGCCCCAGGATCTCGGGACTAAGGCACAGCGGGGGCCCGCAGTGCACAGCGAGCCTGGCGGGAATGGTCCAGGAGGCACACGGAGACCCCATACCCGCAGAGGGGCCGACGGAGGGCAGGCAGGACAGCCGGTGCAGTGCTGTAGGTCCAATAATGCACACACAACCCCCAGAGGAGGCACCGAGGGCCTGTCCGGGGGTCCCGGAACCCCCAGGTCACACAAGCACCCAAGGGGGGGGGACGGCAGCAGGTGGAAGCGCTGGTGGGTAGGGACAGGTAACTGGACACAGGTGGGTCGGTGAGGCCATGCAGAGCGCCGCACCCAGGCACCAGGGAGGGCAACGATGGAGGGGAACACCGGGTGTGCAGGCAGGCCGGAGGGGGCCCGGGGCCACAGGCAGGGGCAGCAGCACCCTAGGAAGCAGGCTTCACTACAGCATGGCAGAGACATCTGGGAGGGAGCAGCCAGCGGGGACCGGCCCCCCCGGACAGGGGTGGGAGCCCACACGGGGGCAGGACACTGGGGAGCTGCGAGGAACACTAGGACTCACAGGCAGCCGCTGGGAGCCACTGTGGGCCCAGGGGCTGGGCGCCCTGCCCGGTGAACCAGGTGGGGCCAATGGATCAAGCCCCAGTGGTACCCCAGCAAGGACATGTGGTAGGAGATCAGGTAGTAGGCCTTGAAGGGATCATGCATGGAGAGACCCAGCTGGACATCCGAATGGGATCACACCCCCAACAGGGCTGACAGCTCCACCGCAGAAGGCTCTGACACACAGCAGGCAGCAGAAGGGGCCAAGGAAGACGTCCCAGCTCCAGCAGCCGGTGGTACAGCGCCGCACGGGTGCACTGGAACCCACCACCCCATAAACACAGGCAAAGTAGGATACGGTCAAGGCAGGGCCCCCCTCAGCAAGGCACAGCATGTAGGCACCCAGGGCACATGAGAACACCTCATGTCCGGGATGCATCCATCAGGGAAGTGAACCAGCCCCAGGGTGTCAGCATGCAGCCGGCAATCATGAGCGCTCACCTTATAGCTGAAGTAGTGCAGTCCGGAGCTCAAGCTCGCAAAGGCACCCGCTGGGCTGCCCAGGAGCAGCTGCACGGCTGGGGTTTGCCACAGGTCACACAGAGACATGGTCTCGCAGAAGGTCCAGATATGGGGGGCCCCATGGGGGCCGGGAAGTGGGAGCCTGGTGGATGGACAACCATCCATGGTCCAGTGAGACAGGGAGAATAACACCACGGACAGGGGGGCACACATACCCTGCTGGGCCGGGCGTGCCTCTGAGGGGTCCCAAGGACAGGAAAAGCGGCCGTGGACCGCAACATTGTAGCACAACAGAGTGTGGCATGGGGTGCGGACCCGGCACAGCTGGTGAACACAATAGCACTCACATAACAGCTAATCAGGACGCCAAGGCCATGGTGTTGCAAACAGACATGGGGTGCGGGGGTTGATGGGTGAAGGCATGCAGCTGCACAAGAAGCGCACAGAACCGCGCGCCCATGCAGGTGTGAGGACCCATGCGCAGCCAGAACATGTACCCATGGGTACGACCACAGACCTATGCACCCCATTGGGGACCCCGGCCGGCTGGGGGCCAGCCCCCGGCACGGCTGCCCAGCGGAGGGCCATAATAAACATCCCCTAACCCCCAGGGCCCCCACCACCATGGAGCAGGACAGGGCAGACACCTACTGGATGCACCTTGCGCTCTCAGTCGAGTGGTACCGCGACAACACCGAGCAGCTGCGCCTCCTTGCAGTGGAGGTGCAGCTGGGCGCCCAGCTGCAGGTTTCCCTAGCCTGGAGAGCTGCATTGTCCCACAGGGCACACCATGGCCACAGGAGAGCCCTTGCCCAGCTCAAGCACAGAGGTTATCCAGGGCAGACTGGCCCGGACCCGGCCCACGGTGCTCTGCAAGGCGTCCAGGCGCCTCCTGTGGGCGAGGGAGACCATGTGCCGGTCTGTTCAGCTCACTATGCCCATTGAGAGGCGCCTATGGGTCTGAGGCCCAATGGGATGAGGCAGCCTGGAGGGCCCACCTCAGGATGGACAAGCTCACCCTGCTGCGGCTAGCGGAGCTCCTTACGCCCTGGCTAGAGCGACAGCACACCTCCATGAGGATCCCCATTCCCATGGTCCAGCGGGTGGCCATAGGGGTCTGGACCCTGGCAACGCCCGACTCCTGCCGGTCCGTGTCCCAGCACTTTGGGGTAGGCCTCAGGACCGTAGCCTGTATCCTCTGGGATGTGTGCGAGGCCATGGAGGGCATGCTCCTGGACAGAACGATCCAGCTGGTGGACCAGGAGGCTGTGATGGCGGGATTCACAGCTGGAGGCTTCCCCAACTGAATGGGAGTCGTGGATGGCACCCACGTCGAGATTCTCCACCCCTCCGCAGGGGAGGCAGCAGAGTATGTGAACTGGCACGGGTACCACTCCCTGCAGCTGCAGGCGGTTGTGGATCACCGGGGCCAGTTCATAGACATCTTCACGGGCAACTCCGGCCGCACTCATGACGCCAGGATCATGACCATCTCCCCCTTCTATGCCCGGATGTTCCGGGAGGATTTCGCTGACATGGGGATGACCTGGATCGAGGGGGTACCGATGCACCCCTGTATCCTGGGAGACCCTGACTACCCCCTCACCCGCTGGTTGATGAAGGTCTACCCTGTCACACAGACCCCTGTGGAGGTGCTATACAATACCTGCCTGTGCTCCAGCAGGACCGTGGTGGAGCAAGCCTTCGGGACCCTCAAGCAGCGCTGGAGGAGTCTCGCTGGGCGCTTAGACTACACTGTGGAGACCTACACCCTGGTGATCAGGGCCTGATGTGTGCTCCACAATGTCTGCGAGACCGAGGGGGCAGCCCTGGAATACCCCAAGCCCCACCAGGCCCCCGGTCCTGTGCCCCTGTATGTGAACGCTGAGAACCCCAGGAAGTACCATTATGCCAAGCGCATCCGGGATGCCCTGACGAGGCATATCACCCGGGGGACCTGGGTGTGAGGAGCTCCCCTCCCCGGACCACCCCCTGGGGTTCCGGGGCCAGCCCCTGCAGGGGTGCGCCCCCCCCATCATCCACATACGGGCCCTGGAGGCATACTTGTACATATACATTTATTTCACCCGTGTGTACATGTGCACCCGACACCTCTCCATCCACCCCTGTAGTGCCC
>QEPC01008240.1:462862-530070 GCA_003113815.1 Sphenodon punctatus | reverse complement strand
CACGCTCAATACCCACATGGGGTCAGGTTCAACCACGCTTCCCGGGCTAGCCGGGGGAAGGTCCCGGGAAGCGTGGTCAAACGAACCCCCACAGGGAACCAAGCAAAAGTAACGTCTGGACGCCAATCCCCCAGCGGAACCAAAAAAAAAGAGCCGCAGCCGGGGACGAGGCACGCAGCGTCGCTGCCAGGCAACCAGCAGGAACACAAACACCAGAGGGAGATTTAAAGCGAGAGCAGCAGCAAGCAAGCGTGGCGGGATGGAGCGCGGAGGGAAGCGGAAGAGAGCGGAGGCACAGACAGTGACAGCGGCGGGACAGGAGGCGGAGGAGGTGCAGCCAGGCCCAGCAATGCAGGCAGAGGAGGCACAGGCGCAGGAAGGGCGCACACGGGAGCACCCGACCAGGGAGGCGCCCCGGGAACAACACCCACAGCAGCAGCCGGGTCGCGCCGCCCCGGGGACAGCGGGCGGAACGGGCCCACAGGAGGCACCCAGGAAAAGGGTAAGGGCACCCTGACGATGGTTGGGGGTGAAAGGTGGAGTGGGCTTGTGCGACCCCATCCCGATTTCATTGTTGGGGAGAACAGTAACTTTAATTTTGTTTTATAGGATAGAACCTGAAAGGAATATGATTTTTCATGTTTGTGAAGATAATTTGCATATTGTTTCCCACAAATGATTATCCAAATAGCTTGGGGGGGGGGGGTGGGAGTAGGGTGGCCATACCTCCCCTTTAAAAGAGGACGCTTATGAAAAATACATGTTGTAAGGCTGCACTGGAACCAATGCAGCCCTGCAACATGTATTTTTCATATGTGTCCTCATTTAAAGGGGAGGTATGGCCACCCTACTCCCACCCCCCAAGCTATTTGGATATTCATTTGTGGGAAACAATATGCAAAGTATCTTCACAAACATGAAAAATCATATTACTTTCAGGTTCCATCCTGCTACTGCAGTGAAATTCACAACTTTGTCTATTTTCTTATTCATTATTTGATTTATTGTTTTATTCAATATTCTGTCATGTATTCATTTATTCATTTATTTGGTATTCCATTGTCTTGGGATTCAGCACTTTGTTCAGTTTGGCAAACGAAGCAAGGAAGTGAACGGGGCTTTGTATTCTCTCCCTCTAAATAGCTAGGAATACATGAGCACGTATAAAATTTAATATTCGCTTTTGGGGAGGGCATGGGATGGTGGGTGGGATCTGGGGATAGCCACAACTCCTCTGTGGTAGGGGTGGCACAGGCTTGGAGGTTAGCGGTGGGAGACCCGGGTAAGAATTGGGGGAGGTTTTTTGGGGGTGTGTGAACTTTCATGTGTGAGCGGCGTGAGAGTGGGAGGGATTAGACTCAGGAGTTGTTATAACTAGACTTCTTAATTTTTGTGCATGGTGGAATATGGTTATGGAGGCCCAATCCTTCCCATTTACAGACTCTTTATTCTCTGGGTTTGTGAGAGTTTGGAAACTCAAGTTGTTCAGTTTGTATTCCCAATATTAGACCCCCCCGCCCCCGACACTTCATCATAAAGATAAGAAGAAAGTTTATTGATTACATAAGCAAGATAGTTGATACAGAGTGGTAACTAGAAATCAAAGGTAAATATAACACATTCCTAATCTATACTGGTTGAGTTGCTACATAAGAATCTTACCCTGCGAAAGTCCATTTAGGTTCTTCTCAGTCATTGATGTAGGTGACTGGGTTTTACAATCTTGAGTTGCTAAAAAGCAAAGGCATTTTTCTTAGTTCATGGTTCGCTTGCTCAGCCCTCCTGACTGCAAGATGTTGAGTGAGTTCCCAATAGTCACTCCCCAAGAGGTAGCAAAGATGGCTTAATGGCCCTGGCTTAAATAACAATTCCGAGTCCTTTGTTTCTCCTTCCCGCCTTGGAGCCTGCATGTTTCGAAGCACATAGGCAAAAGGCAAACAGGAAGGTTCATTTGCATCTCCACAGGTGCCTGTCTGGCTGTGGGGTGAATCCACACCCTTTATCTCTTTCCATTTCCTGGAGTTTAATCAGTGTTGTAGTACATGACTTGAGTTTTACAGGTCTCAATTGTAACATTACATACATGTTGAACCTTTTGCTTTACATATTTATTAGGCTTGTAGCCTACGTGTAGGCCAGTATCACACGTGTGTGACCCTATGTTCCTTTGTGACACCCCTCTCTTTCCTCTACCCAGCCTGGGGCTCTGGAGCACCCCCTGCCTCTTCCCACTCACCCAGCCTGGGGCTCTGGAGCACATGCACCCCCCCACCCCTTCCCCCTATCCAGCCAGTGGCTCTGCCCCCCCCCCATGCCTCTCACCCCTGCTTCGCCCAGGACTCTGACACACACACACCACACACACACAGAAACACCTTCCCCCTCCCCAGCCCAGGGCCCTGGAGCACCTCTCTCCTCGCCTCTTCCCCCTCAACCTGGCCTGGGGCCTTGAAGTACCTCTCTACTTGTTCGCCACCATGCCGCTCCTCATCTCTTCCTCCATGACTGGAGTCACATCACTGCCACTACCTTCCCACTCGGAAGTCACCTCTGATTTCCTGTCAGGTGGGGGGGATGGTGACGTGGGGGTGGGGACAACAAATCTCGGGCCAGATCATCTTTCTGCGGGGCTCCAAAGGTAGCCTGTTTAGGGCCATGCTGGGATGGGAATGGGAGTCCCCGCAACTCCAGCACCACTGCTGAGGTGCTACTGCAGGGCTGTTGTAACCATGGGGCCCCTAGGCTGCTGGGAGGGAGGCAGCAATCCTATATCTGCAGATCCTGCTTAATGGCAGATGCTGGACTAGGTAACCCTTGGGGTTCCCTTCCAGTTCTATCAGCTATGGGGAACCTTTTCCTCCAATGGGTTACTTTGAAAATTAGTATGGCTGGATAGGACTTAAGGAAGGGGGTGTTCAGAATGGGGAAAGAAGGGGAGAGTCCAGATCATGAATCTTTCCCATAGATTGACTTTTCATGCACGTATGCCCTCTTCTCCACTCTCTTCCCCAAGCTCACTCTTTCAGTACTTGATGGTAGGAACGGTAGGGGTGTGCACCAGGCCCCCATGTCATTTTCATTTTTCATTTTCGTAATTCAAAAATGTTGTTTTCATTATCGTTATTAACGACAATGTCGTTTTTGTTTTCGTTGTTATTTTTGTTATCATTTTTATATCGTTTTTGTTATCGGTATCAATATTGCTATCGTTTTTGTTATCGGTATCAATATTCATTATCGTTATTGCTTTCATTATTGATATCGGTACCATTTCAAACAAAGATTTTATTTTTGGTATCAGTATCATTATTGATTCCTGTGCATAACTAATATTTATCTAAATCTAAGGGAGACAGGGGAAGGGAAAAGGAAAACTATCTATTATCTAATCAATTATCTATGAAACTATTCTAATCTAATCTATATGTCTATAATATATATCTCTATTTAATCTATACTACCTATCTATATATAATGTACAGGGGGGGAGAAGGGCAGGGAAAGGGAGAAGGAAAAATGTAGGGTACGAGGAAGGAAAGGTATTTATTTAGTAATTGTATTACTAAATAAATAAATAATACAATGAGGGCTAGGGAGGATTTTTATTATTAATTATTATTATTATTTTATTATTAATTATTATAAGCACCTGTATAGCGCCAGCTGTGTACCTGGCACTTTACAGAACAATGAGATGAACGCGGTCCCTGCCTACGGCTTACGATCTAAAAGACTCAGATGGGGGAGACAAGGAGAGGCCACATAGGGCGAGACAAGGGACAAAACACTTGAGCGGATGTGAAGTCTCAGGTGCACGTGCTTGGCTTGGTTGCAGTCAGGGGGAGGGGAGGGCAGACAGTAAATGTTGAGAGGAAAGTTCTAGTAAGCTTCAGGAAAGGCGGCGAGGAAGAGGTGGGTTTTGAGGAGGGATTTGAAGGAGCGGAGGGATGGGGCAAGGCGGATGTGGGCAGGGAGGAAGTTCCAGGCATGGGGGGCAGTGAGGAAGAAGGCATGAAGGCGGTTAGGGGAGTAAGGGAGACGAAGGAGAGTGAGGGAGGGGACAGAGGAGGAGCAGAGAGTGCATGCAGGAGTGTGTAAGGAGATAAGAGCTGAGAGGTAAGGGGGAGTCAGGCTGTGAAGGACTTTGTAAGTAAATACCAGGAGTTTTTGAAGGATGCGTTGGGGGAGGGGGAGCCAGTGAAGTGAGGAGAGGAGAGGCTGCACGTGGTTGAAACGACGGGCTGAGTGGATGACGCTAGCAGCGGAGTTTTGGATGGAGATAAGGGGGGTCAGATGAGTGGGGGAGGCCAGCAAGGAGGAGGTTGCAGTAGTCAAGGCAGGAGATGACCATAGCATGAACAAGGGCTTTGGCTGAGGAAAGAGAGAGAAAGGGGTGAATCCGAGCAATGTTATAGAGGGCAAAACGACAGGACTTGGCAACAGATTTGATATAAGGTTTAAAGGAGAGGTGAATATCGAAGACGAATCCCAAGCTACGGGCTTGGGGAACAGGATGGATGGTGACATGCACCATCAATAAGGATGGATAGAGAAGAGGGGGAGGAAGGGAAGAGAGGAAAGATAAGGAGTTCAATCTTAGCCATGTTGAGCTTGAGCTGACGTTGGGACATCCAGGCGGAGATATCAGAGAGACAGTTGATGAGGCAAGCTTGGACAGAAGGGGAAAGAAAGGGGGTGGAGAGATAGAGTTGAGTGCCATCAGCATAAAGGTGATATTGGAAGCCATGGGAGGCAATGAGTTTGCCCAGGGACAGGGTGTAGATAGAGAAGAGGGGAGGGCCCTAAACGCAACCTGACAAGCTGAGCTCTCACACAACGGAGAGAAAAAACTTGGCCCTCTCATTATAAAGGGTTGCAGTGCCCTCCCTCAGAGCTCCTCTGATTGTTTGTGGGAGGCAGCAGGCATTGAGAAATCACACAGTACCATGAGACTGCTGGGGCCTGCTTGTGCTGCTCATTGGCCAAGAATACATCCATCAAATACTGCTGAGCTACTCGCCCCTCCCAACACAGGCACAGTTCAAGAGTTCATCCCTGTTAAGACTCAGATGTCTGCTCCCTCTTCCCCGCTACATTTTCCCTCCAAAACCCAACTGCCACAGCACTATTAATAACGGCAATGATAATGACATGTAAGTAAGTAATTAATTTATTAAATAATGTTGATTGACCAAACAGCCAATTACAACAGTTTAAAAACCATAAAACATAGCCATATACTAAACACACCAACATTTGAATTAACAAACGGGCAGAAAAAACTGAATAATAACCATAAATATAACTAAAATGCAATATCATACAAAAATAACCAGATTACAAGACCCCAGCGCTCACATGGTGCTTATATAAGTCCCAGTAACAACCAATAAGACCACAGCATGGTGCACCTGCCTTCCTAAACCAGCCTGGGTACACTTGTAACCCCCCCCCCACCGGGGAGCAGGGACTAGGATCAAGACCCAACAAATCCTCGATTTCCCAGATAGTATGCCCATTTTGCCAATTTAAACAATCCCCCAGATGGATTAGGCTTCATACATAGTTTGTATAACTGGGAAGGGGGCAAAAAAAGCCGGCTGCGGATCTGGGGTGATAAATATAAATCCCACCCATAGCTAGTCAAAGGGCACACAAACAGAACATGGAGGAGATCCTCGACCAATCCCATATTACAGCAGCAGACCCTCTCCTTGTAAGGAATACCTCTCCGCCTTCCTTCCAATACCCTGGTAGGGATAAGATCAAATCGGAGGAGGGTCAGAGCTCTCCGCAAGTTAGGGTCTGTCAAAGTCATCAAATAGGGCTCACACGAAAGATCCCGTTTAATCAATTGGTACAAAGGGGCACACCGCAACGCCTGGATGGCCCCTAAATCCTGTTGTACAGCTTGGTCTCTCAACTGCTTGGCTATTAATCTGGGCCTCCCACTTGCCGGTATGCCCAGCACCATCTCAAGGGATAGCCCCAGATTCCGCAATTGCATAAGCACCCTAGACCACCATAAACTGGAAGAAGACCACAAAGAGGCCTCCTCCAGGCAGACGGGGCAACTGATCCTCCGGCATATTGCTCACCTTTAGCCAATACCTTAAGGGATAGAAAGAAAGTTCGATGCCTAAGGGAAGGGAACCAGTTTCTAATCTTAGCATACAAGCCGGGGTATTACGCGGAACTCCTAACAAAGAGCTCAACAGCAAGTTCTGGATAGACTCCAGCCCACTGCCTACAAAATGGGCCCATACTTCTGCACCATACAGAGTACCAAGTTTGTATTTTAAATTTAAAAGTTTCAAAGCCGGGGGGATAAACCTGCCTCCATATGATCTCCAAAACCTGAGAAGCCCCCCAACTGCCTGTCTCAGCTTGAGGCAGGCAACTTTGAAATGAGGGGACCAAGATGCCAGACTGCTAAAGGTCACCCCCAGATACCTGTATGTCGAAACTTGCTCTAACATAACCCCATCTAGCCACCAACAGTGGCTCGTAGGCCCCGCCCCGCCACCACCACCTTGGATTTCTCATAATTAATAAAAATCTGAGACTCCCTGCAGAATTGACTCACCACCTCCAGCATTCTGTCCATTCCCAACGCCGAAGGTGAAAGTAACACCATATAATCGGCGTACAGTAGTATTGGTACTGACCAAGACCCCACCCTTGCAGGCAGCAATAAGTCCGTATGTAGTCTGTCCACAATGCCATTTATAAAAAAATTAAATAAAAATGGAGCCAGCACACAACCCTGCTTGACCCCCTTAGTGGCTGGGATTGGTTGGGAAAGATGGGCACTACCCCCAGGCCTAATCCTGAGAATTGTTTGAGAATATAGGGCCTGTACCAAGAAAACCAACCTACAGTCCATATTGGTGGCATATAATTTGTTCCATAAAATATTCCTGTTGACCAAGTCAAACGCGGAACGAAGGTCCAGAAATGTCATAATAAGTCTGCTGTTTCGGATTTTAACATATTTTTCCATCAGGTGCCACAACGTGAAAACATGATCTACAGTCGAACAACTCCCACGGAAACCAGCTTGCTCCTCAGGGAAGAAGCTGGCCACTTCGGCCCAGGCCTCTAACCTGAGGAGAAGAAGACGGGCAAAAACCTTAGCCACCATGCAGAGAAGACTAATGGGCTGGTAATTCTTTGGCTGGCTCCTATCCCCACTTTTATATATAGGTAACACTATACTAATGTTCCAACCAGCCGGGATAACCCCGATATTACTAATAATGGTAAATAGCTTAGCAAGGATAGGAGCCCACCATTCCTGATTATGTTTGAAGAGATCCACGGGTATCCCATCAATACCAGGGGCCCGACAGGATTTAAATTTACTGAGCAACAGACTCACCTCCTCAGGCTCCACCGGGGCCCACTGCGGGACATCATTAAGCAAATCGCGATTAAGGACGGTGGTATCAGGCATCCTGGAAAAAAATCCCACCAAAGTGGGATTGCCAGGCACCCCAGTCCAAGAGGTCCTGGACTCAAGGAGGTTTGGAACCGACCTTGACCAAAGCCCAGAATCTAGCCTGGTCCTTGGCTTGGACAGCTTGAATAAGAGCCTCCTAGGCCCTAGAATGGAAGGCCTTTTTCTTGTTCCCGATCAATTTTTTGTACTGCTGCTTAGCATTAATAAACTGGGCAGCCCTGGCTACACTGGAATCTTTTTTAAAGGCCCTGGCACACCTCCGAAGGGCGCATCTGCCTTTAGAACACTCCTCATTGAACCATTTGGGCACAGGTGCCAAGGTTGCCGTTACTGGAACTGGCAAAATCTTGGGGGATAAATACTTTCCACAACATGTCAAAAAATCTACAAAAAGCGAGTAGCATACTGAAGGGGCTATATGCTGGGGGGCCATTAGTGCAGAGTGCAGCTGGTTAAAGCTATCCAGTGTATAGATCCCCAGACACCTCCTGGCCATGCCCACAGACCATTTTAAACGGGATGCAACACAAGAATCACCACCCTCCGGGGGTGGTAAAGAACAGCATGGTTCACAGCGCGCCCCGGAGCTAGTGTTAAAAGAAAGGGCAATTGGAAAATGGTCGCTAACCCCTTCCGTTAGCACAGCAAAATCCAGACACCGCTCATAATAAGCATCTTGGATACAAAAATAGTCTATCACACTGAATCCCACTTGAGAGACATAGGTAAAATGCCCCACCTCATCCAACCTTGACCTCCCATTTCGGACCTTCCAACACCCTCCATACAAAAAATGGAGAAAATATACTCCACAGGAGTTAAGTTACAAATCCTTCGAGCTATGTGGAGGGTCAAAAAACACATCTGTAACCTCTACACCTAAGCTAGCTGCTTGCCTATCACTATCCATACCAATGCGAGAGTTGAAATCGCCGGCCAAAATAATTGGGCAGCCTGGGAACTGTTCCTCCATGGAGGCGATAAACTCCTCCAACAACAGCCAAAAATCCTTAACCCTAGGCCAACGGGAAGGGATACATATATTAACAATAATAATCCTTCCCCCATTTCCCAAAGACAAGAGCAAGGCTTAAGTATTCAATGGGGCTGAAGGCAGAAGACTCCCCTGAGCATTAAAGGAGCAATTACATAAAATCATCAGACCACCAGAGGCACGGCCAAACTTGACTTCCTTAAGGGCTGGGCAAGACCAAATTTGGAAGCCAGGCAGGGAAAACATAGTTGTATCCTGGAGCCACGTTTCTTGGACACAGATAATATCATATTTACCCAGGACAGATTGAACCTCATGGTTCCGCAACCAACTCCAGCCAGCGATGTTCCATGACAACAGTCTTAGAGTGGAGTTCCCAATATTGGAAACAGAAAAATCCACCAGTCAATCTGCATCCCTTCCTGCAGTATCCCTCCCACACTCTGGGAGATTACTGTCTAAGGAAGGGAAGGGAGAAAATAAATACAGCTGAGTGGGACTCTGTGACTGCTCGTAACTCAACACCCTAGTACTTCCCCCACAATGGGAGGAAGGGAGCCTCCTACAACTATTGAGGCCAACATCCTGTACCTGAAATAATGAGTCCATATCCCCCCCAATTGAATCCAAGGTATGTTCAACAGACCTTTCAACGGGGACAAATCCCCCCTTCTCCTGATCACCTCCAGATGCATGGAGGGCCAACAGGCCCTCCTTAGGACCACTTCCCCCCTCAATAGCACTCGGCATCTCAGGCTGGGAGGACCCAGCCACCAACTCACATCCACTGGTGAATGCTCCTTGTTTGTCCATAGAACTATCCCTTGGAGCCTGGACACTATCTTTTCTCAATAAAATATCCTGCAGCCGAAATACTTTGTCAATTAATAGGTCACACTCCTTGGTATTCAGGCTACCCAAAATGGTCTCAACCTGCACAATATCAGGCCCCTCCTCCATAGCACCAAACCAGGCCTCAGCCAACCGCACTCCCGAACTATGGGGCTTAGAGGGGTGGGGGGGCATGGAAACCACACCTGATGGGAACCCCACATCCCGTTCCTCGTCGCCACGGTCTAGACTCTCCATAGGCTCAGCCCCTATGGAAAGGGGGTCCGGAGCACCATTATGAGCCCCATTGGGCCTACTAGCAGCCTCAGCATCCACAAACTCTTCCTGCATGCATAGTTCCGGCTCAGAAGAGGAGGCATCATCAGGCATATATGAAAACACCCGATCGATTGAAATACCCCATTGTTTCATGGCCTGGCGGGCTTTAAATATTTTGACTACCCAGAAACGATCATTGAACTGGATCTTTAGATTTCGGATGTCCCCATTGGACTGGATACGGATAATCCTAACAATCTCCTCCGGGCCCATTTTAATTCCCAATAAAAAAGAAAAATTCCATGCTATCATGGCCTTGGTATCCCAACTTGGAATTACCCCATTCCATAATGGCCTAGCCAAGAGGTGAATGGCTGCCTCATGAGCTATCATAGAGTGGGCTACCTGCGGTTGTCTACCCACCATCATCCTATTACGGATGTTATACTGGGATTGCTCATCATGACCCCTCCGGGGGGCCCCATCCAGGGGCTTGACACTATTGTTAAGGGTACCGCCCACCCCCACATGGTTATAGGTCCCCACAAATGCCCTCGGTGGACCTGGGGGAAGGAATGCATTCGCCTGCGGTTTGCCAAGGTGACCCATGACACTTAAAAGCTGGTGCTGAGATTGCAATAAAATTTCACCCCATTTCCCAACATTATCTTGCCAAAGGGTGATAATTCCAAGTAACTGGTCACAGCAATATCTTATCAAGTCATCTGGTGCCTCATGCCCCTGCTCCCCGAAGGATGTGGATCTTACCTCCAGAGACCCACTAGTTGCTTCCCTACTATCCGCAACAGGAGGGCTCTGGTGCCAAACTCCTGGTGCCTCTACCTCCCCTACCCCATAAAACGGTTGACATGGGACAATGGGAACTTAGGCGAGGCAGAACCAATGTGGCAGGCAAAGTCTACAATCCATGCCTGCTTAAGCCGCGGTTGGTCCTGAGTTGTCATCGGGGAGCAGGAAGGTCTACCCCTCTTCTCCATCCTGCAGAGCAGAGCTAATCCCCGAGACCGGGGGAAAGAAAAAGGGCCCCCTGCTCCTGGTCGCACCGAAGGGCGAGCAAAAGAGCGCGCACCCTTTTGTGCACGGCCCTTTGGCGCATGACACCGGCGCTGCCAGAGACTGACGAGCCCCTTTTTCTCCCTGCAGGACTTCCGGCTCCACCCCCGCCTGGATTCACCGCTCCGCTAGCAGGTAAGTGTCACTCTTGACTACAGGCAGTCCCTGGATCCCACACAATGCCATCGGAGTCTGACGAGCCCCTTTTTCTCCCTGCAAGACTGCCGGCTCCACCCCCGCCTGGATTCACCGCTCCGCTAGCAGGTAAGTGTCACTCTTGACTACAAGCATCCTCTGGATCCCACACAACACCGCCAGAGGCTGACGAGCCCCTTTTTCTCCCTGCAGGACTGCCGGCTCCACCCCCGCCTAGATTTGCCGCTCAGCTAGCAGGTAAGTGTCACTCTCGACTACAGGAAGCCCCTGGATCCCACACCTGATAATGACATTGTCATTTTTGTTTCTTATCATTTTTTTTAGCATTTTTGTTATTGTTTTTGGTATCGTTTTTGGTATCGATATCGGTATAATTACCGTTATCGATATTCTCGGTTGTCATTTTTTGTATTCTTGCTTGTCATTTTTGTTATCATTGTAATTATTCTCAGTTGTCGTTTTTGTTATTGTAATAACGAAAATGTAAATTTTCGTTATTGTTACTGTAATAATGAAAATGACACGCACACCCCCTAAGGACCACAGGCCAGACCCAGGTATTAGAAATGGGACAAATAAATAGCAGCCATAGGCCAGATTTAGCTCATGGGCAGGGCCCCGAGTCTTCTGCACTTCCGCGATTCGCGGAATTTGCGCAGAATCCTGCCCTAGGCAGGATTATCGCAGAAACTGGGGAAATCCCCTCGGAATTTCCCTTCCTTGGTGGTGAGTCAATCCAGGACCTGCTTTATTCAGGCCACAAGCCAGTCAGGGGCTTGCGCGGCCTTTATAAAGCAGGTCACATCAGCACATGTCACTTATGGTCCAGAATCCACTTGAGACCGCCGCTGCCGCCAAGGGACCTGACTCCAGCCGCCTCTTCTCCAGCCTCTCTGGGATTGCTGCTGCTGCTGCCGCCACCACCAAAGGACTCCAGCCCGACCTCCAGCCGCTGCTTCTCCCATCGCTCCGGGATCACCGCTGCTGCTGCTGCCACCACTGAAGGACTCCAGCCCGACCTCCAGCTGACGCTTCTCCAGTCGCTCGAGGGATCGATGCCGCTCCAGCATAAGGTAAGTAGGTGGTTGGGGGGTGTTCTCCTGGGGGGGCGCTGCGTGCTCTGCATTTTAAAGTTTGTGGGGGAGGGGGTCCCGCTGCATGCTCTGCATTTTACAGTTTGTGTGTGGGGGGGTGTCCCGCTGCATGCTCTGCATTTTACAGTTTGAGGGGTGAGGGGGTCCCACTGCACGCTCTGCATTTTACAGTTTATGTGTGTAATGTGTGTGTAACATGGCAAAAACACACTTTGCCATGTGTTTTTGTGGGTGGGTTTCCTGCTTTGCCATGTGGTTTTTGTGGGTGGGTTTCCTGCTTTGCCATGTGGGTCGCAGAATTTTGCCATATGGGTCGCAGAATTTTCCATTTTGAGTTGCAGAATTTTGGAAAACATTTTGCAGAAGAATCGGGGCCCTGCTCATGGGTCAGCCATTCTCACCCCATGTACTCATGGTCTCCCAATAGGCTTGCCAGTCTTGAACTCATGTCTGCGGAGCTACAGGTAAACATTCTGACTAGAGCTGAAGTGAGATCTCGTCAAAATACCAGTGCTTGATTCGTCCTGGGATGAACTGAGCACTGGGATTTCTTCAACAAGTTCACGTTGACAAATCTTTTTAAAAAATTAATAAATGACCATGCCTGCATAAATAGCCTCTGCCCTTAACCAAAATGGCTGCAGGCTGCAGGAGAGGTTCTCCTCTGTTCTTGCAGAGCAAGCCTGATGACCCAGAGGGGGTTGCCTGGGCTGATAGGGCTTGGTGAGCTGCTTGGGAGCTGCAACAGAGGCAGGAGGTAAAGGAGAGTTCTGCCTCAGAAAACCCTGCTTGCTGGGAGTTGCCTGAGCAAGGGGTTGGCTACAGTGGCTGCAGGACATAGGCAGATAAGCCAGCAGCTGAGACAAGCGTGCCAAGGTTGGTGGACTGCAGAAGGAGCAGCCCCGGGTGAAGGGACACCACAACCCAGAAAGGCTACCCCTGGAACTTCCCACCACTTGGGGAAGCGGGTACCCAGATGGTGGCTGTAGTTTTTTCTCCTGATCTAGGAGAGCCAATCAGAAGAGGAGGATCATAAGAAAGTCAAGAGCTATTAGTTGAGCATGTGGAGCTGGTAGTGAGAGGAGCTGAGTTTGGCCACTGAGTCAGATCACTTGTCAAGCCTGGGAGAGAATTCCTTCAGCTCCTTGGACTGGGTTAAACTTCACCACCAAGACAGACAGCATGGGAAATACAGTGAATGGGAACCCCTATGATACCTTGAGTGGAGATGCTCAAAGTCCGTTAACAAACATGTCCGTCAACTAAAAGGAACGAACCCATTGGACATTTGTGGGAAAGCCTTGGTAAGCGGCAGGGATGCTGGCTGTGTTGCTGCCCACCCCGTGATGCCCCGTGATCAAGATGTAGCGACACCTATAGTGAGAGAGAGGGGTATCCCTCCCTTGGTGAACGTTCGCTGTTGTGTTGTTCCTGCGACTCTTTGCCGACCTGTCAATCCCACGGCAGCCCCACCCTCTGCTGCTGGGCTCAGGGATATATCGCCGCCGGATGCCTGCAGCCACGAATGATCTCGAGGACATTTGTGGGAAAGCCTTCGTAAGTGGCAGGGACGCTGGCCATGTTGCTGCCCACCCTGTGACGCCCCGTGATGCTCAAGTCGTATCGACGCCTATAGTGAGAGAGAGGGATATCCCTCCCTTGGTGAACATGTGCTGCTGTGTTGTTCCTGAGACTCTTCGCCGACTTGTCAATCCCGCAGCAGCCCGCCCCCCTGCTGGGCTCGGGGATATATCGCCACCGGACGCCTGCAGCCACGAATGAACCTGAGGACATTTGTGGGAAAGCCTTTATAAGCGGTAGGGACACTGGCTGTGTTGCTGCCCACCCCGTGACGCCCCGTGATGCTCAAGTTGTATCAATGCCTATAGTGAGAGAGAGGGGTATCCCTCCCTTTGTGAACATGCTCTGCTGTGTTGTTCCTGCGACTCTTTGCCGACCTGTCAATTCTGCGGCAGCCCCACCCCCACTGCTGGGCTCGGGGATATATCGTTGCCAGACACCTGTGGCCATGCCTAAGGGCATCGCGCCTAAGCGCTGCACGCATGATCATGCCCTTGTGCGCGCAGCCGTAGGTGTCGGCCAGGTGTGGACAGGTTTTTAACCTTTCTCACAGTAGCGACCTTGCGCTTCTCTCCATGGAACGGAAGTGGATTCGTCCTTCACCTTCTTTCAGTGATGAACTTCCACAGAAAAATAGGAGGTGCGTTGCCTTATTGGAGAAGAAGGAAGGTAACATTAGTCTACTTAATAGATTTGATTGTTTACCTATCGAAGATGAAACTTTGGGAGATTTGGCCGAAATTGAGAGAAGATCGGATCTTACCCCTTTGATGCTAAGGAGAGAGACAGATAAGATGCAGGATGTTGATATGAAGGAATTTCTGATAACCCAGACTAGACTGATTGCAAGAACTGTTGCTCAGTTATTTTCTAGCATTTCTGAAATAAGTAATTCCCTGATCAAAGCTAGAACACAGCTGAATGAAGTCAGAGATAAACTGAGCTTAGTATCACCAGATAATGTTGGGGATTTTTGCGAAGCCAACTTTAATTACTATCTAACAGAGCCACGTAATACTCGGTTGGGTTCAAACAAAATAGGCTGCGATAGTCAAGATCAGGTTATGCATATACGGGGTAGGGGCATTGTGCCTAAAGCAGTCTTTTTCAAGGTAAGGCAGCAATTCAATTCCCGTATCCCCTCCTGGAATGACATTATAGCAATTTCTTCCAATTTAGCCTGTCTTTTACATAGGGAGGTGACCCCACAGAATATAAGGAAAGTGACTCATCTCCCTTCATCGAGGTGGGGCTTTTAAATAAAAGTTTATTTTAATTATGGAGAAATAGTTAAAATCCCCCAGCAGGCATTGCAGCGCCCAGAAAGGCCCAGCAGGCATTGCAGCGCCCAGAAAGCCCCTCCAGGTGAGCAGGGCCCCACCCCATAGCCACAAGCCAAAGGTGCACGCCCGCCCCCAGCGGGCGGCAGCCCTTGGGCGGCGCCCGAAGGGCGGCGACAAAAGGGCGCTGGCCGTTTTGTGGCCGTTGTGAGGCCGGAGTGAGGACCTATGATGCCTCCCTATACCTCCCTCACCTCCTCGCCCTCTATCACCTCCCTCCTTCTAGCCTTTCTCACGCACCCCCTCCTTCTCCCTCTTCCATCACCAGCGGCCTTTCTCCAGCCAACCTACCCCTTATTCTCACCCACGCCCATCCCCCCTCCCCACCCTCATCCCCCCTTACCCATTCCCCCTAGGCCCAAACCCGCGACACCCAGGTGTTCCACAGACCATTGTGGCCAATACGAGGCCAGTGCACGACTCACACCCCCCAAACCCGGCCGTTCCCCATCCCCCAACCTCATCCGCATCCCCTGCCTTCCCAAACACCAATTGCCTTTTTCCTGCTCCCTCTGGAACTGCCGCTCGTCCGTGGCTAAAGCTCCCTTCATCCACGATCTCTTCCTCTCTCGCCCCTTTCAACTCCTGGCTCTTACGGAAACCTGGATCACGCCCTCCAACTCTGTTACCCCGGCTGCTCTATCCTCCGGGGGCCTGTCGTTCTCTCACCGCCCCCGCCCTGAGGGCCTGGGTGGTGGTGTGGGCTTGCTCCTTGCTAAGCACTGCCAATTCAAAACCCTCTCCCCTCCCCCCTCCTCCTCCTTCCCTTCCTTTGAGGCCCACTCTGTGCGCTTATACTCCCCTCTACACCTTCGGGTTGCTGTCATCTACCGCCCCCCGGGTTCCCTCTCCTCTTTCCTCCCGGACTTTGAATCCTGGCTCACCTTCTTCCTCTCCGATGATATCCCCACTCTTATCCTTGGTGATTTCAACATTCACGTTGACACGCCCTCCGCCCCCTCTGTTTCCCGCTTTCTCTCTCTCGCTTCCTCCTTTAATCTCCGACTCTGGACCGACTCCCCCACTCATACTGACGGCCATTCCCTCGACCTCATCTTCACTCGAAACTGTTCTCTTACTGACCTCTCCTTTGACCCCTGCCCTAATTCTGATCACTTCCTCGCCTCCTTCAGCCTTTCCCACCGACCCCCCTCCTCCTCCCCCTCTATGCGCCCCTTCCGCAATATGCAGGCCCTTACTCCCTCGGAGTTTGCCTCACATCTTTCCCCCCTTCTCCCCCCCGTTTTCGCCTCCTCCTCCCCTGACTCTGCTGTCTCTGCTCTCAACGCTTCTCTCTCCTCGACCCTTGACTCTCTTGCCCCCCCCTCTGCTCGCCCCGTCCGCCCCCTCAACCCCCGCCCCTGGCTTACCCCTGCCATCCGCTACCTCCGCTCCTGCACCCGGGCTGCCGAACGCCTCTGGCGCAAATCCCGCTCCCTCCCTGACTTCCTCCATTACAAATTCTCCCTCTCCTCCCTCTCCTCGGCTATCTCCCTAGCTAGGCATCGCTATTATGCCTCTAGGATCGAATCTTTCTCCCGCGACCCTCGACGCCTTTTCTCTACTTTCGACTCCCTTCTCAAACCCCCCTGCCCTCCTCCGCCCTCTTCCCTTGCTGCTCAGGATCTTGCGTCGTTCTTCACCTCCAAGATTGACAAGATCCGTCGGGATATTGCCTCCCTCCGCCCCCCGCCCCCCTCCCTCCTCGCATCCTTCCCTCCTGCCTCTCTCCAGGAAATCTCTGCTCTTCTCTCTTCATCCAACCCCTCCACCTGCCCCCTTGACCCGATCCCCTCCCGCCTCCTGACCTCTATTGCTCCCACTGTCGCTCCCCCCCTTCTGCATGTTGTCAATCTCTCCCTTTCCACAGGCTCCTTCCCCTCTGCCTTCAAACATGCCACTGTCTCCCCCATCCTCAAAAAGCCTACCCTGGACCCTTTCGATCCCTCTAGTTACCGGCCGGTCTCCCTCCTTCCCTTTGCTTCGAAGCTCCTGGAACGTGTCGTCTACTCCCGCTGCCTGAACCTCCTCTCTGCCAACTCCTCCCTGGACCCTCTCCAGTCCGGCTTCCGCCCCCTCCACTCTACTGAAACTGCCCTGGCCAAGATCACCAATGATCTACTTGTCGCTAAATCGAAGCGCCACTACTCCGTTCTTGTCCTCCTTGACCTCTCTGCTGCCTTTGACACTGTCGACCACTCGCTCCTCTTGGACTCGCTTTACTCTTTGGGCTTCCGTGGCTCTGTCTTTGACTGGTTCTCCTCCTACCTCTCTGACCGCTCCTTTAATGTCTCCCTCCCCGAGTCGACCTCCCCCTCCCTTCCCCTCTCGGTTGGGGTTCCCCAAGGTTCTGTCCTTGGCCCTCTCCTCTTCTCTATCTACACCCGGTCCCTTGGTGAAATTATTGCCTCCCACGGGTTCCAATACCATCTCTATGCTGATGACACCCAACTCTATCTCTCTACCCCCTCTCTCTCCTCCTCTGTCCGCTCACGCCTCGTCGACTGCCTCTCTGATATCTCCGCCTGGATGTCCCGACGCCAACTCAAACTGAACATGGCCAAGACTGAACTCCTCATTTTTCCTCCCTCCCCCTCCTCTCCCTCTGACCTGACCGTCTGCATTGATGGGGTCACCATCCGTCCTGTTCTCCGTGCCCGCAGCTTGGGCTTCATTTTTGACACGCACCTCTCCTTTAAACCTTACATTGACTCTGTGGCCAAATCCTGCCGATTCGCTCTCCTCAACATTGCCCGCATTCGCCCCTTTCTATCTGTCTCCTCGGCCAAAATCCTTGTTCATGCCATGGTTATCTCTCGCCTCGACTACTGCAACCTCCTCCTTGCTGGCCTCCCTCGCTCCCACCTGTCCCCCCTTGTGGCGATCCAAAACTCTGCCGCCAAGGTCATTCACTCTGCCCGTCGCTTCGACCATGTGACGCCTCTCCTCCTCTCCCTTCACTGGCTCCCCCTTCCGGAACGTATCCTGTTCAAACTCCTGGTTTTCACGTTCAAATCGCTCCATGACCAAGCTCCCCCTTACCTCTCGGACCTAATCGCCCTACGCGCTCCTGCGCGCGCTCTCCGCTCTTCCGCTGTCCCCTCCCTCGCTCTCCCTCGCTTCTCCTGCTCGCCCAACCGCCTTCGTCCCTTCTCCCTCGCTGCCCCGCATGCCTGGAACTCCCTCCCTGCCGACGTCCGCCTCGCCTCCTCCCTCCGCTCCTTCAAATCCCTCCTCAAGACCCACCTTTTCCATGCTGCCTTTCCCAATGCCCTCTAGTCTTTCCCCTTGCTCTTACTGTCGGCCCTCCTCTGCTGACTGCTGCTACCGACCACCTTGTAACCAAGCCAAGTACACGCGCCTGAGACTTCGCATCCGCCTGAATGTTTGTTTGTCTTCTCCCATGTCTCTCCCACTGTCCCCTCTCCTTGTCTCCCCCTCCTTGTCTTTTAGATTGTAAGCCACAGGTAGGGACCGCAGCTGATTATATGTTCTGTACAGCGCCAGGTTGTTGCTGGCGCTTTATAAATGTTTAATAATAATAATAATAATAATCTTCCAGTGTAGGAAATACCTTCTTAGCAGAGGGATTTCAATAGATAGGGTGATTCTCACAAAACAAGATGTTATCTCTTGTCCTAAAACATCTACTTCCCAGTCTATGCCAGTGAACTCCTCAGCTAATCTCATTCCGCTGGGTGCCCAGAAATGCGGGTCTGATATCCTTTACTCAGAAGAGAGTACCCAGATATTACCTTTGAACAACTTGGTAAAATGTACAAGTAAGGAGTCGGAAACAGCCTTGATAAATAAGTTGCAGGGCAGTTGGTGGGAATTGGTGAGCACCTACCTGACAACCAAGATACAAATAAAGTTCCCTTCATTGGGAGCTGTAGTAATGATGTGAGCAAAGTCCCAGACTTCATGGATTGTACGGAGGGTGTCCCCCACCCTGGGAGGAGACCTCCCCGCCCACATGTGTGATCGGTATGAGTTTAGCAACACAGAATGCTGACTTTTCTGCATTTCAGCAGCTACTTATTAGTTGGGAACTTTTTTTACTAGACAGGATGGGAGCAAAGGATTCTGTGTCTTTGCATAGTATATTTCGGAATCTCCCTATAATTGATCAAGACGCCATATTGCAAAAACTCGACCTATTTAGAAGAAATTCCCAAATAGAGGTATTAGAGTATAAAGCCCCAGTTTTGGTACAGGCCTCCTCCCCATATAAACCAGAGCATAATTGTGAAGTTTTGACAGCTGCTCGTTATCTTGACCCTGAGGAGGAAGGCAGTCCTTTAGGAAATACAGCTGTAGTAGTAGTACCAGAGCTGTCATTGGATCAAAACCTTAAAGCAAGAGCCTTTAACCCCCAACAATCAAATGTGCAGTTTAGGAGCAATGTCTCGGTCCTAAATTTGGATCAATCCCTGATTGAGATAGCGCAAAGTCTCTCCTGACTTGAACCGAGTGAGAATTTTCCTCATGAGGAGATTCCTGGACCTGTCGTAGGCCCAGGAACCCCACAATGGCAAAACTTACAGTGGGTAGGTGACTTTTCACCATGTAATATTTTTAGAATAGCATCATGGAATATAGCGGGTCTCAAGTCAAAATTGATGGATAAGGAATAGATAGATTATATGAACCAATATGACTGTGGGTGTCTTCAGACATTACGAGATCACGGTGAACCACGGTGAATACCCACCTGTGGTCACCGTGTCTCGAACGTCTGTTTGTGGCGCGCCAGATGTTGGCCACGGTGAATCCCCACATGGGGTCCGTTTGAACCACGCTTCCCGGGCTAGCCGGGGGAAGGTCCCGGGAAGCGTGGTCAAATGGACCCCGGGCCGTGACCAATGAAAAGTCACGTCTGGCAGCACGCCACGGCCCGGGATCCCCGGCGGGATCCCGGGCCGTGGCACATTCGGCCGGACGCGGCGGCCGCATTGGCCCCGCCGTCCGCCCGTCTCCTCGGAGGGCGGGCAGCGGGGTGCATGGAGGGGGCGGGGCCATGCGGCCGCACGTTGCGCCGCGCAGCCCCGGCCCCTCCTACTTTCCCCGCCGGGATCCCCCCGGCACGTCTGTTGTGCCGTTACGGGGTGACCCCGGCGAGGAACGAAGCCGGTGGTTCCGGTACGGGGCCAAAGGGCCCCGTATCGTCTGAAATCACCCTGTGTCTGCCTGCAGGACACTTGGATGGGACCAAAGGAGGGTCTGGAACTAAATATAGGAAAATTTCAGGATAGAGCTACATGGGGAACAGAAGTCAGGTAATAGAGGCCGGCTGTCTGGGGGGTTGGCAATTTTGGTGGCTGACTCTCACTTTTAGTTTTTCATTTACTCCCGTCGGATAGACCTGAATTTCAGATAGGTTTATTGAAGATGGTTGATCAGGTCCACTACTTAATTGTTAATGTATATACATCCCACCATCCTCTTCTTCCTACTATAAAAAGGATGTTTGGTCTATTTTGGAAGATAGGGTAAATACACTGGGAGACCAGTTTCCCCAAGCGCAGGTTATATTGCTAGGAGATTGGAACGCTAGGCTAGGACTTAACAACGAATGTGCAGACTGGGAGGAGGAGGAGGAATTTATGGATGGTTACCTACAGATTCCAGACCAGCACTCCCAGGATCTAGTGATTAATGACACGGGATGGTCTCTCCAGCTTTTGATTCAAAAGCTTGGCCTAACTCCCCTAAATGGTAGGTCACAGGAAGATTCAAATGGGGGGTATACTTATGTAGGCCCGTTGGGGAAAAGTACTATAGATTATATATTCATTGAACCTAGTTCTTGGGAGAATTTTGTTTGTTTTACCCTAGATACTCGACCGGAAAGTGATCATAAATTATTGGAGGCACAGATCATGATATGTAAAAACGTAGTGCATAAAATAACACATCTAAATTGGCAAGTGAAAGGAGGATTAGGAGATGGGAACCTACCCAATTAATTTGTAAGATGTATGCCTTGTGTAATACTGGAAAGCTTAAGGAATTAGGTTTGACATTATTTCAGGAACCTGATGCGGGTGGAATGATCAACAAATTTGCTGAAATCTTGAACTTTCCTAAGGAAAATCTATTACTTACTGCTTGTGGTCCATCTGCTACACAGAGCAATGCTTGGTATGATAGGGAATGTCGAGCATCTAAGCAGTTACTCGTCTCTGGGAGAAAGAAGTGGGTAATGACCCAAACCGATTCTGATCAACTGCATTATTTAGAGTTGAAGCAATCATATAAGCAGTTACTTAGGGTAAAAAGAGATAGATATTGCAATAAACGTTGGGCAATACTTGCGGTTGCAAACAGGATGGGGAATACTAGACATTTTTGGAAGATTTTGATCCAGATAATAAAGCCTAGACAGAAGGTAGGGAATTTTCCTATATCCAACATGATCTGGGAAGAATTTTTTGGGAACTTGTATAAGGCTAATATCCTGCCCACTGACTATCTTGGGGATAGTCTAGACTGGCAACTCTCCACCGCAATTCCAGAAATTGAGTTTTTGGAGCTGGATATCGAAAATATGATTAAGGCCCTGAAGACGAATAAGTCACCAGGGCCAGACTATTTGTCAGCAGAGGTCTTACAAGCTGCCCCAAAATGGTGGGCTTCAATATTATCTTAGCTCTTCAGTAAGATAAAACAGGAGTGTAAAATTCCTTCCACGTGGGGGATAAGCTGGTTAGTCCCAATTTATAAAAAAGGTGAGCATACTGACCCGGGGAGCTATAGACCTATTAGTCTTCTCTCTGTGATCAGTAAGTTTTACTCAGCTAAGATCTTGCAGCAGTTACAAATTTGGGCAGATATGAACAGTAAAATCCCTATGGAGCAATATGGTTTTAGGGCAAATAGATCCACTATGAACTGCTGCTTCATTATGATGCATTTGGTTATCAAGTACTCTAAGATTAGAAAAGGATAACTTTTTATGGCCTTTATTGACTTTACTAATGCCTTCAATTCTGTCCCGCGGGAGAGAGTTTGGATTAAATTAAGGATTATGGGCATGAGTGATAGACTCCTTTCAATTTTGATCCAATTGCACTGTAATGTTGCGACGAGGGTTAAGAATGGAACAGGGAATGCACCAAGTGCCTTAATCCCTATTAGAAGAGGGGTACAGCAGGGGTGCGTCTTAGCCCTTAGTCTTTAATCTGTATGTTGCAGATTTGGTGAACTTTATTAAGGAGTTGAACTCACATTCTCACATTCTCCTAGGATTCATATCTACCCCTTATATGCTCTGAAAGTGCAGATGACCTGCTCTTACTTTCGCAGACTGAAAAGGGCCTTAAAACTTCAATTAAAGGACTAATGGATTACTGCTTATTAAATGGTCTGGAAATTAATAGCAGCAAATCTAAGATTATGGTAGTGGGAGGCAAAGCTGTACCCCCCCAAATGGAAAATCAATGAGGCCAACTTTGAACTAGTTAACTCCTTTACATATTTGGGTGTTACTTTCTCGTCCAGGGGTACATGGTAGGGGTGGGCGAACGCGGTTCGGAAGTTCGGAGTTCGGATCGAACTCGGTCTGTTCTGTAGACTGAACCGAACTTCCGAACTGAACTTGAATTTCAGACCAAACCAAACTGAATTTCCAAACTCCGTTCTGTTCACCCATCCCTAGTGGCAACATACCCCAACGAAACCTGGTTTTGAATGGCCGAACTTGGTTCGGAAGTTCGGAATTTGACCGAACTCGGTGTGTTCGGTTGACCGAACTGAACTTCTGAACCGAACTTGAATTTCAAACCAAACCGAACCGAATTTCCGAACTCGAATTTCAAACTGAACTGAACCGAATTTCCGAACTCCGTTCTGTTCACCCATCCCTAGTACATGGGCAACTCATATTAAAAATAGAGCCCATTTGTCATCTTGTGCCTCTCGGTGCCTCTTGAAAGCTATGAACGCTTTTAAAGGAATATCCTTACGTACTATTTTGAAGACATTTCAATCAAAAATCCACACTATGTTAACCTTCGGGCTAGAACTCATCTCCTTTCCGGATATTATTGTACTGGAAAGGGTCCAAAATTTCTTTCTGCGAAGGGTGCTCAGAGTTGGCAACAGCGTTCCGGGTGCTATCTATCGAGCATTATGGAAGAATGATGCTGATTAGATATTGGTTAAAACTGTTATCCCAAACCCAGGATACATTGCAAGTCCAGTGTCTAGCCGAAGAGTTAGTGCATGTTGGTAGTAGATTATATCCTTGGGTGAAGTATCTGGCCCTAGTACTAGGAAATCTGGGATTTTCCTTCATGTACTTTCAAGGTAAATCAATAGCCTATATGAAGAAAGAAATAGAGCAGAGATCTAAGAACCTCACTATGCAGCAAGATCTTACTCTGGTCAAACAATGGAAAGTGGCACCTAAATTGAGCCTTGGAAAGATCAGTTTTGCTCTGGAACCTTACCTAGATAAACTGATCAATAACATTCTTAGAAGGCATTACATACTCCTTCACTTTCAGCTGACGCAAACGTCAGTCCTAGCAGGGAGATTTTTGGGAACCCAATACGAGCTCCGTCAGTGTATTTGCTTGTTGCAGGAGGTTGAAACCCCTGAACATCTTCTCTTAAAATGCCCTTACTATTCCCGACTTAGAGATACTTGCTTAATGCCTTTAGTCATAAATGCTAGGAAATCAAAAGTAGAGGATCTTTACTTATTTATTACTAATCTCTCCCAAGTGTGTGATCTGGTAGCAATGACAACCTTTCTCGTGCTTGCAGCAAAGAGGCGAACTGCTATACAAGCACGATTTAAAGATCATAAGATAACTTAATCTAGGAGAGAGCTTTTGTGCAATAAGATAGGTTTTCTCTTGCAGTAATTAAGAGATGTACCGACCAAGAGCTAGGTATGTCTAGCTAATGGGTTTTATGTTCAGAAATTAATCACATTATGTGATACTTGTTTAATTCATTAATTTTTTTAAACTTTAATTTATCAAATCTGTTATGAGAAGAACATAGTGATGCTGGTATACTTCCCCTTTTCCTTTAATATATGTAATAATTGAATCAAATTTTATAACAACGTTGTTTGTACCTATGTATGATTTTTTATTGTTTTACTTTGGACTATGGCAAAAGCTAGTCCCATTAATAAATACTTGATTTGATTTGAACCGAAATTTTGGTTAAGGGCAGTGGCTATTTCTGCATGCGCATAATGGCCCGGTAGCCATTTTGTGCATGTGCAATCTGCTGCCCTTAACCAAAATGGGTTAACGGCTTAACGCTATCATTACATGTACAGTAATTTTTAATTTAAAAAAAAAATCTCACCAAGAAATCACACTGCGGCAATTTCTCGTCGAGAACTCGATCCTGGTTCTCGATTTCTCTGTGAGAACTTGCAAGCTGCAATTTGCTGTTAGTGTTAGCCCTAATGACCAATATGCCACACGGAAATCACTTACCAAACCTTTGTGTTAAGCCTAATCTCTCCTGCTCTTGTAATGCCTCTGGATCCTGCTTGAACCAGCTCTGTTGGCTGCTAGGGGCTATCTAAGGACAGGACTGGAAGCAGGAAGTTTGTCCAAACAATATGGTAGCTATCTGGAGCTGGGTATGTGTTCCCGTCTTTCTGCACAGTCCTTCCTCTAGCCTCCTGACAAGTTCCTGCTTGTGGGCCGCCCAGAATTGTTCTCCAAAAACAGCTGCAGACTGACTGTTGGCTTGGTGCCCTTCTGATCCACTGGCTCTGATATGGCATTATGATTGTACAGTACCAAGTACATTGTTTGCCCTATATTAATAATTAATAATAATTGTATCTGGCTCTGTAGAAGCAGTCCCCAAACCTTTTGCCAATCTGGCTCCATTTTGAGATTTAAATATAATGCCATGGCCCTGGATATCAACAAGGACATACAGTATACCCAATATCACCTGGGATTGTAGCCCCATAAGCAAATGGCATGACCCTCCCCTTAGGATTATGAACCATAGTTTGGGAATCCCTGCTTTAGTAGATGCACTAGCAGCAACAGTGCCGTTGCTGTACATTTCCACAATGAGCTAGAGACAGGGAGAGAGGAATCCAGGAGGAGTTTGTGTGTGAGAGAGAATGGGTTGTGCAATGGCTTTTGATTTGACTTGAGCATGTGTGAGCATTTGCTTTAACTTGGACATGTGATAGTACGATCTAGAGATGGAGTTTTGAAGAAAGAGCTATCCTTCTTTTCCTTTGGACTGTTGTTACTCCATGGCTACTATTTCCCCTGCTCTTAACAGGGAGACACTGCAGTCAGGTAGAGCAGCTGCCACTGCTGTAAATACTGAGTTATCCAGGGCCAGCCTTAGAATTTGCAGGGCCGAGGGTGGAAATAAAATGTGGGGGCCCCATGATCACACCCTGCATAGCCCCATCCCTTTAGCTCTTCCTAAAGGGCCCTGCTCCCCCAACATAGTAGGTGAGGTGAGGAGATTGGCAGAGCCCCACAGGAAGCAGCCACTGCCAGGGGTGGAAAGTCATAGTTTGAGAGTGGTCCCCACAGAAATAGCCCATCCCAGAGCCTCAGGAGCACTAGTTCTGAGGTTTCCAGTAGGGATGGGATGATCGGGGAATTACCGGTTACCGGTTTTATCTGATACCAGTTTTATCGGTATCGGCATACTGTTTTTTTAACATTGTGGGCATTTTTAAAATGGCCGCAATGTTAAAGATCTGAAAAATCGACAATGTTAAAAAACCGGTATGCCGATACTGGTAGTATCGGGTTTATCAGATTAATCCGATATTGCCTATTATCGGTATTATTGGATTAATCCGATACCGATAGTCCCATCCCTAGTTTCCAGGACTGGTCTCCCTTCAGGGGTCCTTTTGATTGCATGGTGTGGACCATGGCCCCCACTGGCCCTGCATTAGGCTGGCCCTGCAGCTATCCAAACCCTTTGCCTGGACAAAAAGCAAACAATATAAAATGAAGCCCGTTTACTCCATAAATTCTTCCCCTCCTCCCTCTCTTCTGTCCCTAGCTAAGCATCAGAAAATACCTTCCTTCTCCCTGCGGGCACACTGTTTATTTTGGCTTTTGTCAGCAGCAGGGGGTTTCTCTGTTTTGCTGGCTGGAGAAATTTCCTTGTGACATCTCAGAGCACGGAGCGTGGCTGGGAAGCCAAACAGCTCACACTGAGCTGCTGGAGGCTGGGACAATCCAACACCAATTGAAATCAAACGGAATCAAAGGTTCAGGATGGAGAATTAGCAGCTTATTATCTGTGGATCTTAGGGGTCTTCAAAAAGGAGGATAGTACCATTGCAACAGGGCAACCCCCCCTCCCACCCCTGAGAGCGAGTTCTTGGAGAAGCAAGGCCAAAACACGTCTCGCCTACTCCCACAAGTGTTTATACGTAAGTGTGCAGCTCCGAGAGTCCCAACTACTAACACAGCTCCTTACTGAAGCAAGCCCCATCCGAGTTCTCCCAGTCCTTGTGTGGCAATGGCTGATGAGTTATGAAGGATAATAGGGTTATGAAAACTGGGATTATCCTATGTGACCTGTAAAAAAGCACAACATTTCTGTATTTCCAAAGTGTATGCATGAATTATGGCCATGCTTGATATGAATGTGATCCATATAAATCATTAGTCATAGTATTGTTATAATAATCTTACTAAAAGTTATTTTGTAAGTTATAAATTAGGAGTATAGTTTATACTCGTAACCCTGGATCACCATAGGAAATTGAGGTTTTGTACAGCGATGATGTGGAAAAATCTGGAGGCCTCAGGTGAAAAACAGGTGCTAGCCGTGACAGTTTAACGGTGATGTGGGAACGTTGTGTGAGGATCAACCCCTCAGAATCAAAACTCAGTCCTGGGAATTATCTCAAACCAGTGATTTATTATATATTCACAGTCTGGTTTCAGGCTTGTGTGGCCAGGTCACCAGCCTCTGGCCCATACACAGTGCCTCAGCTTTTGGTACAACCACCAAAATTCCTGCAACCAAGAGTCCAGCTTTTAGCTGTACTCACTCCCCTTACAATATCCCACCTTGCCAGTAGTTCTTGGAAGCTGGTCTTCTGCTTTCCTTCCAGTCAGGATCCTCTGCAGCTTCTCGCTTATCCTTAGTCTTCAGACTTGGCAGTTTAGATCCAGGCTCTCCTTGTAACCAGCAACAGGCCTCCTCTGCCTTGTAAACTCAAGGGTAACTGCCAACCGCAACTCTCTATTTAAGCTGAGTGAGTCTCTGCAGCTGCTTTCAGCTAGTGCTATCCTGAGGCTTTCTTCCTCTTTCAGGCTAGCTTCTGCCACACCTCACACAGTCTCAAGCCTTTCTCAGGTTGATAGCTGTAACAGGGCCACACTTGACTGTTGGGTAAGCATTTTCAGGATCAGGCCCAATGAGAGAGTCACATAGGGTTTCAACATAAACAGAATTTATTCAATAAACAGTCCAGAGGCCAGGCACCAAGCCTCTGGCCAGTCCACAATATGGCTGCATTCCCATCTGCGGCGGCAGTGGTGGCAGAGGGAGGGGTGAGGGAAGGCACGGCAGTGCGGAGGAGCCAGCTGATAGGAAAAGAGCTGGTGCAAATGGGGATCTGCTGCAGCTTCCCTCACACATGTCAGGGCAGGATTTTGTGCCCTGACGTGTGAGAGAAGCCGTGGCAGATCCCCGTTCACACCAGCTTTTTTCTTGTCAGCTGGCTCCTCTGCGCTGCTGTGTCTTCCCTCGTCCCTTCCTCTGCTGCCACCACCACTGCAGATGGGAATGCAGCCTAAATCTATAAACTTACATCCAGCTCGGCCTAGCCAAACACAGTCCAATGACTAGCTAACAGGATTCACACCTCCGTCCTCCAGGTCCAAACCACCTCTCTCCAGGCATCCAGGTCAGGAACCCTCCAGGCAGCCTCTTCAAGAGATGCGCTCTCCGCAGTAGTCCAGAGCAGACTGCCTCCAGCTTCCTGTGCTCTCTTCTTTTTATGCTGCAAGCCCCGCCCCTCTACTTCTGCTTCCTGGCAGTGGCCACTTTAAGTAGTTCTCTTCAGGGCAGGTGCCATCTTATGACCCTCTTAAAGGTACATCTAGGCTCATGTGCCATCTTGTGGCTCAACTCTGCCACAGTAGCTGACTCTTTCGTCACCCTGCTACCTCTGTTAGGGTAAGTAACAGTTCCACTAGGCTGCAATCTGTTACAGTAGTGGTCCCCACGTAGGATTAGAACTCAGGTAGTGCTTTGTTCTCTCAGCTGTACTGCCTTTGTGGGGGAGCAGTCTGAGGTGAAAGGATCCCAAACAAAACTTTAAAGTCCTGCGGGCTCTTGTTTTAAGACTTCTCTCTACAGTTTCATGAAACCTGCTTAAAGAATCACACAGGCGGATTGCTGAGCCTTGTTTACTGCTCAGCAGTTTTTGTAGTTGTCTTTCCCCTGAGTGAGTTGTGTATAAATGTATGTCTGACTGTAACATCTTTGTAGTCCAATCAGTGTACATGAAATTTGGCAGGGCTGTATATCACACTTTCACGATCATCTCAGCTAAATATCAGAAAGATGTGATAAAGGGTCCCAATGTTATATGCCTGCACAGCATATGCAGAGAAGGAGCCTATGCCAGGAATTCCCTTACATGTCACTGTGGTATAAGATCGGTTTCTGATGTCAATTGGCCAGCAGAAATGTCAACCAAATATCCTCATTCTGTGCTGTGACCATGGCAACTTCTCTCCCCCACTTTTTACTGGGAACTCAGAAGCATTTGTTTAGGAAAGAGCCAATAGAGATTCTCTTATGTCCTCTGTCACAGTGTTGCAGGATTTTGTTGTGATGATAACTGGCCAGCCTGGATGTGTAAAATATGTCTCCTGGTTTTGCGGATGCTATCCCCAAAGTCCCAGTTATGTCCCTTCTATGCCCGCCTAAGGGCCACCCCCTATGGCTGCCTCAAAGTCACTACCGATTAGTCCTTTAAAGCTGGAAACATGCAGTAATTGGCCAGTGAATGTGTTTTCCAGTCTTTTGGGTTGCTCCACACCCTCCCTCCTACAGCCTCCCTCCCCCTGCCATGCCTGGTGCCTGCCTCTGACTGGCACTGCATGTGCTGCTATTTATCTGAATAGGTATTCAAGGGGACAACTTCAATTGCTTATAAAATTGGGTACCTTTATCAAATTGATCTATAGTTTTTCAGAGATGACAGGGAAGGTATATGATACAATCCTGCCAAATGTCCTGCATACAGGATGGAATATAAACATGTTACAGCTGGAAATGTATTTTAGAGATAATGTCTTATACCATCAGGACTCTTTATCCAAACTTTCTGAAAGTTGGCAGGAGTTTTAAGCTTCTGGAGGGACATACTATTCACAGGTTTCATGCAAATTGGATGGGATTTGTAGAAGATGTAGCCATGAATGTGTATGGAGCTTTTCTAAAAATTACAACATTCAATTGCTTCTTAAATTGGTTTACTTTATGTAATCTTTTTGAAACTTGGTACACATAGTGCCCTCCATTAGTCTGTGGGACAAGCTGGCCCAAATGGGCATCAATAAGAACCTGCTGGCCCTAATAGTCCAGTTACACTCTGGTAATGTTGCAAGGATCCGGGTACCCTTGAGTAGCAGGCTTACAAAGTCTATAAGAGTAAACAAGGGAGTACGCCAGGGCTGCATACTTGCTCCACTATTATTTAATCTGTATACAAGCAATCTGAATGGGTTATTGTTGAAGCAGGATCATTGTGCACCAAAAATTGAGTCCTGCGCTTTACCTGTTCTCCAGTATGCGGATGACAACACCGTACTTTTATCCCAAACCAGAAGAGGGTTAAAAGTACTGTTAGACACTTGTGGAGAGTACTGCGTTAGCAAAGGACTGGAGATAAATCTAAAACAAAGATCATGATGGGGGGAAAGAGGACTAAAAAAATATAGATGGACTTTGCAGGGACAGCCCCTGGAACAAGTGAGTTCTTTCTGCTACCTTGGGATGATATGCAGCGGGAATGGAACATGGAAGGAAGTTGGAACGTATAAGGCACACAGTGGGGAAAGTAAAGGTCTCTTCTAGGGCAATCCTAGCGATGGCAAGACGTTCCACAGCGGTTACTACCTCTAGGATTTTGAAGGTATATGAAATAAAAAATCGGTTGGCTCTATTATATGGCCAAGAAATTGTTCCAGAGGAAAAAGTCATAGGGCTAGAGATAGCCCAAAATAAATTTCTCAGGCAGTTAGTAGGGGTCCCTCAAGCAGTGCCAGGCTGCGTTATGAGGGCAGAGACCGGTATGGTCTCAATTGTCTCCCTAAAAAGGCAGGCACTAGTAAATCTGTGGCTACATTTTCTTCGCCAAGATGATAAGGCACTACCACGTCTGTGCCTTATGGAGATGTTGGAGAACACTGGTGGGGAGGTGTATCCATGGCTTGGCTCTCTTATGTTTTTAGCCAAGGCCGGACTCTCTGTGCAGGCAGTATGGCAATTATCCCCAGCACAACAGAAAAGGCTGGTAAGGGAACGGCTACTGGATATAGGCAGGCAGGAGGACATGGCGGCCCTGGTGGGCTGGAGGGCAGCGCCCTGGTATGGCCATGTTAAAGAACTTTTTGGCGTAGAGGTATATTTAGATGCATTAAACTCCTGGGGGCTGCGTAGGAACTATGCTAGGCTCCGGCTTCAGCTCATCGAGACTGCCGTGACTCACGCCTGGTACAACGCCTTACCAAGGGATAGCCGCAGGTGTATCTGCAGCTTGGGCAAGGTAGAGACAATAGACCATATCCTCAAGTGTCCACTGTATGATAGCCATAGGGAAGTTTGGATCCTGCCACTGCTGCAGGGGAAAGAGTATTGGACCTTGGCGTATAAAATAAAATATATATTGAGCCTGTCTAGGGTAGAGGAGCTCACTGCTGTTGCCGTCTTTGTGCAGCTCGCCCTGAAAATGAGAGTAAAGGATAATGGATAGGACAGGGATGATGCATTTGGTTCTAATAAGGGGGTTGATCCCTTTGATATAAACTGGGACTTAAATTAAAGAGGCTTAAACTGACATATGTGCTGTGATGTTATATGTGTATAGAACAAGAGTGCTTTGTTAAGATAATTAGTCTGTATTCATTGGAAAACCGCTCAGAATTCTTTTTTGTGTGTGTCCTCAATGGTTATGCCAGGGGGTAGGTGATATGTTAAGGAGCAAGATTTTGTTAAGAGTGTTTTATATTGTTTGGTTTATTTGTATATGTTTAATTGTGGGGCCATGGCAAAGGCTAGTGCCCATTAATAAAATTTACTTACTAGTGCCCTCCATTGGGGGCACAACCCCCCAAGTTTCATCAGACGTGAATAAGAAACAAAAAAGTTATAGCTGGATTTCAAAATCTTCAGCGGTCACAGAGAAATGCTAGAATTTTGAAAAGTCAGATGTGCAAGGAAATTTGATCTATGAAATCTAAGGGTGATTTCAGACGTTATGTTTTCAGGATTCACCACAGTCAACCTCAGTCAAACGCAGGGGGTGGTGAAAGAGTCTTGCACGTCTGTTCGCTCGCATCCAGATGTTCACCACAGTCAAACGTGGCCCGGGGTGAACTTAACCACGCTTCGTGAGGTTGGGGCAGGAGGAGGGCCAGAAGTGTGGTGAATGTCCACCACGGCAGGGGTGAAGGAAAAGTAACTTCTGAACGGAAACCCCTGGCCGTGGTGACCAGAAATGAACACAGGCCGTGGTGACGGCACACAGCATCATTGCTAAGCAACCAACAACAAGCAGAACAAGGAGAGAGATTTAAAGGGCAGGAAGCAGCAGGGGAACATGGCGGTGTAGGAGATGGAGAGGAGGGTGGAGGAAACTGAGCAGAGGATGGAGAGAGAGTGCGAGGAGGAGGAGGTGCAGCTGCAGCAGCAGCTGCAAGAGCAGGAGGGCGAACCCAGACCAGCGGGGGAAACCCAGCAGCCCGCGGGGCCTCCCAGGAAGATGGTATGGGGCGCATCTGGGGGTGGGTGGGTCAGAGAGAGGGACAGGAGGGGCACATGAGGGAGGGAGGGAGGGAGGGAAAACAGTCGACAGGAGCATAACCAGCAGTCCCCACTGTACCCCCAAACAGACCAGCAAGAGGGCACATGTCCAGGAAGATCCAGAGGCTGGAATGATCCAGGAGCAGGTGGAGGCAGGTGCTCAGGAGGAGGAGGAGGAGGTAGCGGTGGGGCCAGCACCCCACCACCGATACCACAGGGGGGGTCAGTGGGGGCTCCAGGAGACCCATGATCTCATTGCTATCTGGGCAACACCTGAAATGCAGGCAGAGCTGGCTGTCAATGTCAAAAACGAGCAGGTGTTCTCCCAGATAGCCACCGATATGGGGGAGGTAGGATACGACCATACGCCCACACAATGCTGGACAAAGATTAAGGAGCTCAAAATGGGCTTCAAGGACATCACAGACAACAACCAGCGCTCAGGGTGGGCGACACATGCCTCCTCCTTCATGGATGTGCTAAGCCGGGTGCTCCACCGAAAGGGCTCCATAATTGCCCGCCACCCAGTAGGAGGCGGCGCCTGGGAGGAGACGCCCACCCAGGATGACGCCCCCCTTGCAGCCACAGGTATTGACCCAGACCCAGCTGCCGGCCATATACAGCAGGGATGAGATGCCCAGCACCTCTGGCACATGCCCCCGACGCCCCCCCAGCCCTACATCAGGGGGGACCGCACATGCTCCCGAAGACTCCGATGAGGTGGAAGGGGAGGAGAAGACAGTTACCCTGATCCTCACGCCCTGCAGACCGGGAGACCGGGCAGACACCAGCCCCAGCAACTGGCCGGTGTCGGAGGGGACAGACACTGAAGGAGCAGGTAGGGGCAGCGCAGTGCAGTCACGCAGAGCACCTGGACAGGAGGGGAGAGGGGAGAGTCTTCCCCGCACCCTTGTGACTGATTTCTACCTTTCTCCACAGAGCCACAATGAGCATGGGAGGGCAGAGGCCACGGGCCGCCCATACCACCAGCCCAACGGATGCGGGAGCACCGGGTGCAGGCGTGCAGGCGGACAAATTATCTCACACAGGAGCTCGTCAATACCAGCACCAGACAGATGGAGGAGATGCTGGTGGCTGTGAACTGGCTGGAGGAGGGGACAACGAGGTCACTCCAACAGGTGGAGGGGAGGGACAGGGCTCTGGTAACAGAAATGAGGAAAGACAGGCAGCTGCTGTGCAGAGACATGAATAGGCAGATGGAGGCACTCCAGGCCCACTCGGACCGGCAGGACCGCCGGTCCGAGGAGCTGTCCAGAACGATGGACCGCTCGCTAGAGCAGGGCACATCCCTCCTCCTGCAAGCTGGGGCCTTGAGTGCCTTCATAATGGCAGCAGCCCCGCCTGGGGCCATTCCAGTGCCTGGACATGCGCCCCCCCCACCTGTTGCACCGTTTGCTCCACCAGCGCCACAACACCCTCCACCACAGCATCTGGGACCGTGGATCCGGGGACCCATTCCACCACAGCACGGCCACCAGCACACTGACAGCCTGGGGCAAAGACGGCAACCACCAACACGGGGGGGCATGGGGGACAAGGGGGTTCCAGGGGTGGTGTCCCGGCAGCAGGTGCTGGAACACCGGCCCAGCCGCCTGGAAGCACCTCCACCTCTGATGAGGGGGAATCGGTTGCCACAGCTAGCTCTGTAGGCAGGGGGAGGGGCAGGCCAAGGGGCTCCAGGGGACGTGGCTTCACCAGGGGCAGGGCGGCCTAGGGTACTGTTACCATAGGGGACAATCCAGTCCACAGGGGGTGGGGGGTGGGTTGCGGTGGGGTCGTGTGTTTGGGGGGTAGGGGGGTAGGGGGTTGAGGAAGGGGTGCAGGGGGCTGGGGCAGTTGGGGGCAGTAGGGGGGAGGGGTGTGTGGGAGGGGTACCGGGGGTTGGAGGGAGTTGTTGGGGATGGCGGGTACACGATCACACGGGTGTTCAGGGTATGTATGTGGTTATGGGGGAGCACATTAATAAATATGGAGCACAACTGTTTAGTGTCCGTTGCTTTATTCAATGCAGGCAAGGTGCCACAGCATCAGCTGTGTGACTGCATGCACTGTGCGGTCGACGGGACGAGGGTTCAAGACGACGAGGGCAACAGGGACAGGGCATGCGCTTTGAGTGATGTGCCAGCGCTGACCTGAGGCTCAGTGCAAAGTGGTCCTCGTGGGGGTTCGGCACCACCTGCGAAGGCGAGGTATGTTCCTGGTACTGTGGGTCTCCATGTGTGTGCCCTTGATTGCATGTCTCTCTCATCTGGCATGTGTGTAGGTGTGGGGTTGTCCGGCCTTGGATGCCAGCAGCGCACCTTCGCCTCACTCCACAGCAGGCCCATTGTTCCCTGGCTGCCGTTATCGGTTGGCCTTGACAGCCCCCATCTGACTGTGCAGCCCCCCTGCCCCACATCCCATGTTGCCCCTACGACTGCTGCGGCTTAGACCCTCCCTGATTTGATCAATGGCGGCAGCATCTCAGCCAGGGGTCCTGCTCGGCGGCTCCTGGGGCTCTGTCCGGGCCTGGACTGCCCGTGAGAGCATGGCCCTTTGAGATCTATGGCGGTCGCCCATTGTTCAGCGCTGCCTTCTCTCCTTGCCCACTCTCAGATGCCTATCGTTGCTTGAGTTATGGAATGCTTCGCTTCGGCTATGTTGTGACTGGTGATGAATGCAGCATGCATTGTGAGGAGCTGGGGCTCATCCCCTTTCCTGAGGGACATCTACCATCCACACTGGGGGGCCTTGCAGCGTGGAGTCCCGCCGAGACAGCCTCCGCCCTGTGCGTGTGTGCCTTCCCAGGATATGTGACCTGCCTGGATGAGGGTGGCCCAGCCGTGTCCGTGTCCTACTTCATCAGCGTGCAGGGTCTGTGGGTACCCACGCTCCTGCGGGGCAGCCTACTACCATCTGCTGGAGTTCTCCCACCTGCCCTGGCCTCCAGCTGCTGATTATGGCATGCCTCCCCCCTTTGGCCTGGAGCTGGCGGCCCTGTTGGAGGTTTGCAGTCGCTCTGATGTGCAACTTGGAATGAGCTGTGTGGATCCCTTCGAGTCCTTCTACCTGATCTGCTTCCACATGGCCGCCCGGGGCTTCTGCCGGGGTCTGTGGCAATGGCCCCATTATGTGCACCTGCTGACTTTACAGCCACCAGCATCCGATGGAAGCCCCGGCAGCAGTGTCTAGGGAGCGAAAGCCACTTCTGGCTGCCGTGTGCATCCTCTGCGCTTTTCTTCTGCATGGGGCCTGTGTGTTGTGTCACCTTGTGGACTGCTGGACCCCCAGTGACCCGGCTCCGCTCGCCTCTCGCCCTCTCGCCTTGGCTTTGCGTCCTCGGCTCTGGGACCCTTCTAGTGGCATCCTGTGGATTAGTCGCTGGGAACTCCACCTCTCTGGGAGCGGCCTCCCCCATCCCTGCACCCAGCACTTCAGCACCTGGACTTGTCTGCCAGGGCCTGGGGGGAATGGGGATGCTCCATTGCCTTGGTGGTCCCCCCCTTCCTTCTTAGTGCCCGCACCACCCTTGAAGTGTCCCTGCTTGTTTATCCTCTCGCTCTGGCGCTGTATGCTTTATTGCTGGCCCATTGAGGCTTGTGCACACAATAAATGCCTGCTGTGCTTCACTGTGCCTGTGCTGCCTCCTTGCTGTTGTGGCTGCCTGGGTCCCCCTTCCACTTGCCCTTGTACCCCAGCCCCCTCTCCCCCTGGTGATGTTCTGACCGTGCCAGCCCACCCCCCATCCTTCCGTGCGCCCTGCAGTCGGTGGTTTTCCTATGTGCCTTGGGTGTGTGCCTCCCACTGCCCCCTTGCTCCACTCCCCTTTGTATTGTGGATGTGCAGCCTCGTGTGTGTGTGTGAACGCTTCTGATTTTGAGGTGCACGTGCCTTCTGTGTGGTTGCTATTTGGAAGCGCAACTCATGCAGCTTCACCCTCCGGCCCCTCCCTTCATGTTTCCCTTCGCTGGGTGGGGCCCTCCTCTGTCTTTGGCTTCGTTTGCCTTCCGGAGGCCATGTTTGCGTTTGCCTGACCCCTTTGCATTGTGGGGCTCCCACTGCTGGTCTCTCCACCGCGTCACTTCTGTTGGGTTCCCCTGGGCCGTGGTCTCTCCGGGTCACCCTGGGCGGTGGTGCCCCTCCTGTCACATCTGTTGGGGCCACGTGGCTCACCACGGCCCACGGTGACTCAATTGACACCGGGGTGGGATTCACTGTGGTGAATCTCACCATGTCACGTCTGAAATCACCCTAATTTTAGAGTGGAGAATAACTTAAAGTTTGTTGAAAAGTATTAACTATTGGGTCCCTTATTAGTTTTGTTTCTGAGTTGTTTTGTGAAGAGAGTATGCTAAAATAATTTGGATATCTGGCAGTGGGGGGAATGCAGTGAACACACTGGTCTCTACCAATGCACCAAAGCCAAACTGTAAAAATAGAACTGCAAATGCAAAATTAATCAAAATGCTAAAAATGCAGTAGTGCTTCAAATATATTTGTTTTTTCAGATGTCCGTATATTGTCTTAGAGTGTTGCGCTTTCTTGTGACAGCCCCTTTGAATTTTGTCCCTGTTGCTGTGTGATAATGCTTGCGAAAGTTGAACTTTGAATGTTTAAACTGGTTGGGATATTTTGGTAGGTTCATAGTGGAAAAATCATAGACAAAATATAGAACCCTTTCCAAATAATTTATTTGGTGATTAAGGACACTTAAATATTTAATAGCCACATTAGCCAGCCACTTTGAATTTTACCCCGCACTCGAAGTTTGAACTTGGGATCTTAAGGAGTTTTCCATGTATTTTTTTCATAAATCACTATCACTTGTTCACTGCTCTGATCTGGGAGCTTTCAGTTTACAGGAAGGACTGAAAGTGCTATATCAGGGGTGGGGTATCTTTTTCCTCCCAGGAACTAATTGCAGCATTTATGGCAGGTGTGCATTTTAGGATTCCACATAATGCTGTTGGGTTTTCCTGCATTTTCCATGCATTTTGATGTGGCTTTCCTTGAATGCCCCACATGGTGGGTGTTGCATGCCCTCTCCTGAACTTTGCATGCCTCCTCACCCTCTTTAAAACTCTATGCAGCATTTATGGTGTGCCATTTAGGATTTCACATAATCTTGTTGAGTTTTGTAGCATTTTCTGTGCATTTTCAAGACAAGACATGTGTGCATGTTCTATTCCACTGATTATGATCATGTAAGTGTGCAATTTTTGGATTGGCTCTATCTACCGTTGGGTTGAATTCACCTGCCATTAGGTTGACCCTGCCTACCGCTGAGTCTGCCCACTGCCCCACCAGCCTCAGAACCCACCAGCTGCCACTGCTTCTGGATTTCATTTCTAACTATGAAATGGCCAATACCAGCCTTTCCCTGCCCTTTCACATTTCTGGGTGCACTCTCCTAGTGGGAATATTTCCTGGGGCTCAGCCCCCATTTAAATCTAATTGCAAGGGCTGAGCCCTGGTAATCCCCCCCCCCAAATTAAGCTGGGGGGGAGGGTTATCACACCTCTAAATTTAATATGGAGTCCCCAAGATTTGATGCATCATGTCCAGGTTCAGGGTGAAACTCCTATTTCTCTGGATTATACATGGGGCAATGACAGAACATTTGGGGGGGGAGGAGGGGGCAAGAGGCTCTTTTAGCCTCCTTTCTAATGTTATCTTGCCCCCTGCGCAGCATCCAGGAGTGTAGCTATAATAGGGACTGTTGTGCAGCTGCACTGGGGCCCATGATCCTGGGGGTATAGGGGGACATGTTCCCTGGTGCAGCTACATCCTCTGGCAGGGAATTGGAGCAGGAATGGGGCCCCATCCCATGTTTTGCACAGGGCCCATTCTAATCAAGCTACGTCCCTGGAAGCAGCATGATGCCATGATGCTCTGAAGGAGCTGTGGCCACATCAGAAAGTCAATTTGCCCCTCCCACCTTTTGGCATGGCCCTACGCCTTTCCGGTAAGGCAGTAACCCAAAGAGGAATAGGGTGTCAACCCAGAGACTCACTCAGGCCTCACACAAAACAGGGCTCCACAGTAAATTTGGGTTGTAGGTTTAAGCACAGCAGGTGGTGAAATAAGGGGCCTGAGAAGGCATTCTACAGGTCTCTGTCAATAGGTCTGCAACCCTAGCAAACAATTACACAACAGTCACCTGCCTGGTTAACCCACAGGGTACTGAACCAAGAACTCCTGAGCTGAAGACATGAATTTCTCAAGCTTGAGCTAATGAGACAGACCCCGTAACAGGCTTGCACGCGCTCTGTGCATTGACCTGCTCAGAGGACAGCACTTGAAAGCAGATGAATTTTCATGTGGCTTCCTGTCTCTCCTATTAATTCCACTACACTGCATCTGGGGCCATGGTGGCCTTTTTAGAAAGAGACACTGAGTGAGCACAAAGAAAAGGGCAGAGAAGATGAGAGTATCTCTTTCTCTCTCTCTGGACGAAATGCCACGGCCATTGTCTCTCACCCTGAAATAACCTTTCCTTCCCCATTACAGTGTAGACACCTGAATTGGTGCATGTCATGGGATGGAAGGGCAAGTATAAGCACTGTTGTTGCCTTCCCAGCTGTGTGAAGCTGATCTTTTAGCCTGTTTTCCTATGGGAAGAAGGCTTATGGCATCGCCCTGTCCACGTGTATTTGTATGTAGCTCCCTGCCACCACCACATACCCTTGGGGTCCCACTGGGAAAATTTGGCAGAGGATCCAAAGTTAAATAGTGATCCAAAATTTCATAATAGGCAGGGGCGTAGCTAGGTTGGGATGGGCTCAAGTGCAAGAAATGAATTCCACCCCCCCATCACCATCCTCTCCCATGTCCCACCCCTCCTCTTCCCTCCTTCCTACCCCAAGTGCCTCTCCCTCCCTCTGCTTGCTACACCTGAGTCCTGGAGGCTGTGGCTGTGCTGCCTGCCTCGTGACGCTACCAGCGATTGCTCCATCCTGCGTTGCTTGCTGGGTGCCAGCAAGCTCATACATCGGACAGGGTAGTGAAATCCTAATCTGTCTGATGCGTGAGCTTGTCGGTGGGAGAACCGCACTTCCTCCTTTCCCATGGGACGGGAGATGCACTACATTTGAATAGCGCATGCCCCCGTGGCCCAAAAGGCTGTGCAAGCAGCCTCGTGGGAAAGTAATCTCTGCCTGGACACGCCACAACAGGACAGGATTTGTGACACCACCACCCCCAACATGTTCCTTTTGCTGCCTCCCTACCCCCGCTTGGGCCCCGGGACAAATGTCCCTCCTGTCCCTATGATCCTGTCTCTATACTCCTGACAATAGGTGCCCCTGGCTGGAAGGGAGATATGGCCCCCTTTCGGGCAGACTCTGGGTCAAACCTGAAGGGCTGGCTTCACTGTTGCTGCTTCAGCTTCTAGATGTGTGGGCACTGCCCCTCAGACTGTTGTTCCCTCTGAGTGGGGGTGGGTGGGTGTCCAACATCAATAGACCCTCTCTGAGCTCTGCTTCTAGCAGAAGGCGGGAGGGAGGAGGAGTAGTGCGCCCCAGCCTGGGCACTGGAATGGGCGCCTTGCAGCTGCAGAGGACCCTTTCAAACATCCAGCCCTTATAAGCCAGACTAGCCAGACTGGCCTGCCGGGGGTGGTAGAAGTAGGGTGTTGCCCTGTATAGCTGCTAATGACATCAGCCTATGGTGGTGCCACAGGGTGAGAACAGGGAGGCATTTTGCAATATTTTATGTATGTAGAATTTTAATTGGAAGACTGGGATTGGGATAGGATCTGGAGACAGCCTTGCAGGGGCAAAACAAGAGGGCCTTGCCTTGAGTCCTTTTTATGTGGCCTGAGCATTGCTAAAAGAAATTTCTACCCTGGCTGAGAGTTGGGAGTGGGGTGGGGACTTTTGTTGAGAGGCATAAGAGTAGGATTGGTTGGGGGAGGGGTGAATTGGAATGGGGTTTGATTTGTGCTTTACTTATATATTCTTAATATTTTGTAAGTTGCCCAGAGCTGCAAGGATTGGGTGGGATATTAATCAAAAGATAATAATAAAATTCCATTCACTTATTGAGAATTGTCTCCCCCACCCCTTTAAGAGCTGAGGATCCTGCAGGCAGCTTTGAATTTTTTTTGGCAGAGACACAGAAGGCCAGTAGGGTCCCCAAGGTTCATAACTATTGGTGCACCTGGAGGGGAGATATGGTCCCTCTTTATGGCCAAAAATATCCCATAGGCTTACACTGTGCGTTGTTCTTCCCTTAGGAAACCTCAGCTTCATTATTTTGAATGCACAGAACTACTTACCTTTCTCCAAAGAAGGGAAATCCCTGACTCCAAAGAAATTAAATCTCACATCATGAGTCTCGGGTCTTGCAGCAAAACAATGAACTCGTGTTTTGAATCATGGCATCATAGGGTTGGAAGGGAACCTCAAGGAACATTCAGCCTGGGGTGGGGTGAACCTCTGGCCTGGTGGAGAAGATAGAATAACCCAGGGCTGTTTTTTATTTTGCCCCTTTCCAATTGCTAGCCATTAGGGGTGGGCGAACGCGGTTTGGATGTTCGGAGTTTGGACTGAACTCTGTCTGTTCGGACGTCAGAACTGAACGTCTGAACTGAACTCTCGAACGACCGAACAGTTCGGTCATGTTCGGATGATTTTGGGGGCGTGAAAAAAGTCTTTTCAGGGCCAAACGTTCAGTTTTGGTTTAGTTTCTGTATCGATAGCACTATTTTTGAATGTTCGGCCAAGTTCAGCCAAACCAAACTCGGCTGAACCAAACCATTGAACCCGAACTTGGGTTTCAAACTGAACGACCGAATTTCCGAACATCCGAGCTGCGTTCTGTTCGCCCATCCCTACTAGACATGGCTAAAGATTCAGTCCCTGCCCTCAAGCACTCAAAGAGTGAGATCAGGGAAAGAGATTGGAGATGAAAGAACACACTTAAGCTTAGGGAATGGATTCCATGGCATAGACCCTTCCTTCTCCCATCCTGATCCCACCCCTTAAGTGCCCTTGCCCACAAGTCCTATCCAGCCTGCGGTACTCATACTAGTTTTCAAAGTGGCCTATGGGAGTGGAAAGGTTCCTCACCCAAGAGCTAAACTATCCCTGACAGAGGTTTATTCAATCTCTTCTTAACAACCTCCAATGAAGGGGATTATACAGAATGAATCTGATGTGGAGTCCATTGATGTCAATGGCAAATCTACCTACCTTTGATATTTAACTGGCTGCTGCTACAATAACATCTAAGCTGCTTTACGCTATTGTTCCTCTTGTCCTGTCTGGGAAGCAGAGCAGGGCAATCATCCTCTTTATACAGAGGGGACACTGAGGCACTGGTACGCTGCGTCACGCCCCGCGAGGGGCGGGGGCATTGACGTGGGAGGTGACGGGGGGGTTCCCACGGGTCTCCGTGGTTCTCCCCACCCCGCCAGTACAAACCTCAGGCAGGGGGCAGCAGTAGCTGCCGCCATCAAGGACGGCTTCCCCGGCTGGCTCCCAGGCACAAGTCCCACCCAGACGCAGTACACGCCTGGTGGGGCACTGTGCATTGTCAGGGGGTGGAGCCCCGCCCGCATCCACGGCAACGGCCCCAAACCCGGAAGTATAAGATGCCGGCGGGGATGCAGTTCCCCGCCGGTAATCATAAGAGAGACTGGCCCTTCTTGTGTTTCTTGGTTGCCTGCATTTTGGTTGTGTGGAGTGTGGTCGTGTGTGGAGACTGGACGTGTAGTTCTCCTCCTCTCTTGTTCCCTTCCTTACCCTGAGAGAGTCTGTGAGTAACTGCTGCCCCCTCTTGCTGCCCCATTGTCGCACTCCCCCTGTGTGAGAGTGTTCCCTGCCCTTACCCCTCCCCTGCCTTCCCGAGTGTAGACCCTTTCCTCTCCCCTCTGGTTCCCCTCCCCCTTGTGGCCCCGCTCCCTGAAACCCTCATGCCTGAAAACCCGTACCTGACATTCCCATCACCTTGGCACCGCCCCCCCCTCTTCCTCTTGTACCTGAATGCGTGTTGGTGTGACTGTCCTTGGTGGGGGTACTCCCCTCTCGTATCCCCTTCCCCCTCCCCCTTCCTTCTTGGAGCCTCAAACCTCTCTCGCTGGCCCTATGATGATCTGGGTTGCTTTCAGTACCTGAGAGAAAGCCCACCTATGACCCTGAGGGCATTACCGACACCGCGGTACCCTCGCGAGAAAGCGTTTTGGGGCAAACCCTGCTACCCTCCCCCTTCCGTTCTGGCCCGTCTCTTCCCTGATGACCCCACCCCTAACAGGCATAGACTTGCCCAGGGTCACATAGGGCATCTGTGGCAGAGCTGGGAATGGAACCAAGGTTCTGTCCCAGTTGCTAGCCCATCTTCTCTACATAGATCTTCTCTCCTTCATCAAGCTTTATAAGCTTCTCACGTAGCCCAGGGATTAACTTGGCAGCATCCAGAGTTCTCGGTCCAGTTCTTTGCTCTATCACATGCATCTCCCCACTAGCTAAAGTGTCAGTGTTTCTTCATGTGAAACTCCACAACAATAGCGTGTGTGGCCATTTCCATGCTAAGAACTTGCTTTTCTCTATGAATTTGAGTGGCTCTTAGAAAGTTACCAGCTGCTGCAAGAGCCTTTCCAGATGTCTTGGGGACAGCAAGACTAGAGCTAGAGCTTTGATCGGTAGTGGATATATTATTTTTGGATATTATTTGGATTTTTGGGTAACCCTTTGAATACCCAAATAATATCCACAACCAAATGAGTGTTCACAGTTTTTCAGGTATTTAATTTGTTTTTCATTTTTTTAGGCTTTCAGATCAGTTCTTTGAGGGTTTTGGTCATTTTGGTATTTTGGCTATGCCATTTTATGCAATTATGCAGGTGCAATAATGCTAATCTTGTCATTGCTAAAATGATGCATTCAAAATACTGACATGATCAAAACACTGAAATAGCTGAACTGAAAAAAATATGGAAAAAACTCAACCCCAAATAACTGGAATGGCTATCCAACGGAGTGAAAACTGATATCTGTTATTACCCAAAAACAAATTAGGTGGGTTTACTCATTTTTTCCCCAGGTACTTGCTTTAGTTCTAGATAGAACTCATATCTTGTTCCAGAAGCATATCGCTTTACCACTTGAGCTATAGGAAACAGGCAAATGATTCTGTGGCTGCTGACCTGTGATCTACAAGGCTGTTGTAAATGGCCCACGGAACTGACCATAACTACAGCAACTTGATCTTCAATTCCTGGCCATGCAAGGACTGTGGCCCATCTCTGAGAAGAAAGGAAGGGATGGGGCTGATTGTAATTTGCATGTGTTGGCCACGCTTTCCCCTCAGATGGCTACGCTACCAGCATGGACTGAAGCCACCTGTCTTGTGCAGCTGCAGCAGTCTGCAATGAGCATGAACCAAGCCATAGTCTATTAGCCTTCTCTAGCAGGGACATAGGGGCACATGAAGCATTTTGAGGGTTGATGGTGGTGCATTGGTCTGAAATATCTAGGGCTTACTGTGTCAGGGTTAAGCTGGAAGGCTGGTGGGTGGTGTCAAGTCAGAGGCTTCAGAGTTTAATCAGGAGTTGGGAGGTTGTACCAGAAGATCAGATATCAGAGCAGGAGCCAGAGATCAAGCAGAGGTCAAGAGCTGATGGAACAGGTCAAGTCATTGGTAGTCCAATATCAGGTCTAGAGCCAGAGGGTCAAGCTGGAGTCATATGCCAAAAGCCAGAGCCGAGTTCAGGACCGGACAAGTAGACCGATACAGTGAGGCGGGGCAGGGACAAGGACTTTGGCCCTGGCCAGTCAGGGCTGGAGAGGAAGTCAGCCAACCGGAGTTCACAGGGTTTGGACCTGGTCACGCCTAGGGCCACTGGCCAAAGTGTAGCATGGTCTCCTATATAGCAAAGTGGCCAGAAATCTCAGGTTTGAGATCTACAGGATGCTACACACAGCACTGGTTTAAGCATTTCTTAATCTCTCCAGGAGAGGCCAGCAAGTACACCTACCCCCAACCAGGCTGTCGTTTTAGATGCAGGAGCTCCCAAGTGATGGATGCTGATAAATCTGCCACAAGATCTATGGTCGGCGACTCCTCTGGTACACATTAGCCTCAACTCACCTCAGTTGAGCTGAAACAGAGCTGGGCTGATTTATATCAGGTTGGACTCTGGGCTTAAAATCCCACAGCCCCAGTAGAGGAAGCTGGTAATCTATCATTGGCACACACAAATCATTTCTCCTCCCCGCAAAGTATCTCTGACAATAAGTGAGGTCATTTTTCCTACCTCTCTAATTTCAAGGCTATCCTGATGGTTAAAGCATAGTTCCAACTCTCAGGGCACCCAGCAATTCTGCACTGATCATAGCAACTTTCACAGAACTTGGCACTTGACCAAATTCTCACAAAAACCGCCTCTGGCAATGTGAAATTACAGCTTAAGACCACAATCCAGTTACTCAAGAGTAGTCCCAATGAAGGGATTACGCCAAAGTAAGTGGATTGTGGATAGTGGCCTGAGTAGGGAGTACTGTGAATTAGCCAATGGGGTTCCAACACTAGTACAAGCTAGCCAATGGGGTGTCATCACTGTCAGCATTTACAATCCTGCCCCCCCCCGCTACATTTATGCTGAAGAGCAGCCCACTCTCTGCTCCCTGAGAGGAGGAAGCAGGGTTTGGCGGCAGTTGGTGGGTGTTAAGACAGAAGGAGTCCAAAACGAATGGAATGGCATACTGGGAAACTCATTTGCATACAAAATTTGGAATTGTTTGAACAATCAGTTTGCATGATTTATTCAACTTGCAGAATTTGGGGGAAATGTTTACAGAAAACGCAAGTCCTCGCACACGCTGGTGTGTGACTCGCGAGGCTCTTTGCTTTGGCAATGAAGCAGAGAACATTTGGGTGGAGGGGAGGGCACAAAGCATTCACCATGCAGGACTGGATCCAGGCAAGTGCAGACTGTGTGACCACACAGGAGCCCTTGTATTGGGGGCCCACACAAGGACTGCTAATACATGGGGTTCATGAATAAACTTGAAATGACAACGTGAAGCAGGGTGGCCAGACGTCCGGATTTGGCCCAGACCGCCCGGCATTTCTGACAACTTCTGCTGTCTGGGATGGAAGGGGAACTGGACCATAGAGCTGCCCAGAATTCCCCTTCCATCCCGAGTCTCTCACCCCCGGTTGGCTGCAGCCGTGCTCTTTGCACTTCCGTCCATGGACCCCGTAGCTGGAAGTGCAAAAAACGCAGCTGCAGCCAGCCGGTGGGTTTTTTTGGCGCGCAGAAGGTTGTGTGTGCAGCCAGCAGAGCTAGGCTGGCTCTGACAGCCCGATTCCTTATTTGAGTGCGGTGCAGCAGCAGCTCCTCCCCTGCTCCCCGGCGGGGCTGCAGGGAGACTAGAGGCGGTCTGCTGCAGACCACCTCTCCCCGCAGCAGCACTGCTGGGAGGGGGAAACAACAGCTCACAAAAGCACTTCCCAAGACCCTCTCCCCAGAGAGTAAGGTAAGGAACGGGACCTGGGGGCGTGAGGAGGAGGGGCGCGTAGCACGTGCCTGAGTTTTGGAAGGAGGAAGGAGCTATGGAGGGATGTACCCCCCTTGCTCCCCCCCTCCCAGCACCTTCTCCTCCCCCTCCCCCCAAGTTCCCAGCATCATCCTCCCCTCCCCCCCGGCTCCCCCCAGGTTCCCAGCAACCTCCTCCTCACACACCCCGGCTCCCCCCAAGCTCCCAGCAACCTTTCCCCTGGCTTTCCCCCCCTCCCAACAATCCCCCTCTTCAAAGGCTTCTCAGAGTGATGTGGATGTGTTTCCCCCCACTACTATGTGCCAGTTTGTTCAAAGGTTTTTCAGGGTAACTTGAGTGTGTTACCCCCAATGTTCTTATGTGCACTGTTCAAAGGTTTCTAAGGATGACGTGGGGATGTTATCTCCAATGTTTTTATGTGCAAACTTGTCCAAAGGTTTTTCAGGGTAACTTGAGTGTGTTACCCCCAACGTTCCTGTGTGCACTGTTGTTCAAAGGCTTCTCAGAGTGATGCGAGTGTGTTACCCCCAATGTTCTTATGTGCACTGTTCAAAGGTTTCTAAGGATGATGTGGGTGTGTTATCCCCAATGTTTTTAGGTGCAAACTTGTTCAAAGGTTTTTCAGGGTAACTTGAGTGTTACCCACAGTGTTCTTACGTGCAATACTGTTTAAACGTTTCTGAGGTTGACTTTAGTGTTATTCCCCATAAAAAAGGAAACAAAAACAAAAAGACAAATAGAAAAATGAAAGTTGGTTGAAATGGTAGAGAATCACTGGTAGTTACCAGCTTGATGAGACACTTAAAACATCAGTTTCTCCTCACAGTGAACCTGGGCTCTATTTTTTATGCTGCTAGGGAGAAATGGAACTAGTGGAGGAGAGACATTGGATGGGACCTATGGGACCTATCCCCCAGTGGCAGGGCTTCACACAGCAGCAAGGAGTTCACAGGGTTAACTAATATAATCTCCCTCCAATGTTAACTCTAGGAACTCCTTGCTGCTGGGTTAAGCCACACCACTGGCTTAACTGTTTGGTTGGCTCTGCCTACTGTTGGCCTTGCCCATCATTGACTTGGCTCTGCCCACTTCTGGCATCGCCCTCTGTCCCACAAATTTGCATAAATTAGTATAAAATTAGCATATGTACATTTTACACAAATGATTGTAATCTTTTCTGCCGATGCGTCAGTGGCCACCCTAAGGTGAGAAGCACTGGAATAAAATACAGGCCCACAGAGCCACGAACACAGGAAGCCTTGGCCTTACGAGAGCCTACAGCTGGCAACTCAGAAGGGCCCCCCAGTACAGAGGTCCACAAGTAAATTAGAAATAACAACATGTGTTACTTACAGGGCCTGCAATGTGTGGAGCCCTGGTGGCCCTTGAGAGTGATGGTATGTTTTAGGGGTGGGAATTCCAGTTCTCCCGAGATCCGATATTGCCGGTATTTGGGTGTATCTGCTTAATCTGATAAATCCGATATTTACCTGTACCTGCATACCGGATTTTTAACATTGGCCACGGTACTGGATTTTTTACATTGCGGCCATTGAAGTCAATAGCCATAATGTAAAAAATCCGGTACCACAGCCAATGTTAAAAATCCAGTATGCTGATACCGGTAAATCTGGTACCAGGGAGATCCGATACCGGTACATCCAGTATCCGGTATTCTCTCCGGTGTCCCACCCCTAGTATGTTTAACTGACCATCAAAAATGAGTTACAGTAATCTCCTTCTTCTAATGGGTGAGTCAGTGCATGTCTTTCAATCATTCCTTTGTTAAGAGGGGACCCACACGACCATTTCACACTGTGCCTAACTTCCCTGGATCCAGCACTGTTACCACAAGCGCCCTTTAACCACCATCTAGAGTCCTTTGGCCTTGTAGAGGAGCTGAAGTGTCGCCAACTGACACTGTGATCTTGTATCCATTTCACATGCTCTAGCGCTGCATGCTTCCTTCTTACTGGCAAGAGCAAACTAATAAATCTCTGTCCCTTTGAATGAAGGAGTCCCGCTACAGTCCTTTTGTCTAATGTGTTGGCATTGTGGGGGAGGGAAAGGAGCACCAAGCCTGTCCGTGAAGGAAAGGGGAGTGGGATTGTTAAACTCAACCCGTCCCTGATGTGCTTCCTACGGCCCCCTTCACTGAGGGGCTTGATTAACAGGGCGTGAGGCACTGCTCTGCAGCTCTCTCATTTGGAATGAGTGTTGGCCATGAAAAGCCCAGCTCCTTGCTCTGCTGACAAATAGGCCCTGTCACTTTTGTCGGCCCTTTGCTATTGATTTTTCTGGTGCGTATAATAAACACCGTGGCACAGCAGGAGCGGCAGCGTGGGCTAGGGCTCTCCTCTGCTCAATACATCACTCGCCGGTGGGCATGCCCATGCAATTACCCATGCAGGCGGAAAGGAAGAAGGGGACTGCAAATGACCTTATCATAGCACACAGTGGGCGAGGACTGTAAACCGGCACGTGTCTGCCAAGACAAATGGGTCTTCTCTTGGAAGCAACCTTGCAGCACAATGTAACACGGGATGTGGCAAAACTGGGTGCCTACCGGCATCCACTGAGAAAAGATGGATATGGGGGGAAGAAAGGGAACCAAAGAGGGGTCTGGGTTATCTGTGGGTGGAGACAAGTTAGTGATTATTGCAGATAGCTCCACCAGGGTGGATTCCTGATTCTCTGCAGTACTCAACCCCCAGAACATAGGTTTGCCACCTCCCTCAGGGGGAGGGGGGAAGGAGTGGACCATGTTAGAAGGGGTGGGACAAAATGGCTTGTGACACAGCAGGCCAGCAGGGGCCCTTTAAGAGGTCCTGCTTGTCCCTGAGCATGCCCCGTTCTGGGGCTATAAGACGGGGTGTAGCTACCATGGACCAAGGTGGCTCAGTAGAGCCTGGGCGTGTTGGGGAGGTGGGGATTTTTGCAAGTGACACAAGATAGAAATTTTTGCTGTGGTGGCTGGGGAAGGGAGTGCCCTTGCCTACTCTGAAAATTCCCTAGTGGCGCTCAGGCTGTTTGCCAAGGACCCTGCCAAGAAAGAAGTTTTCAGAGTGGGCAGGAGTGGAGCACCAGTCCCACCCACTCCTAGAAAACTTTCTTGCTGGTGGAGTTGCTAAGGAGGAATGGTACCCATGCCTCACTGCAGGCTGCCCACTCCTGAGGCTTACGCTGCCCATGGCCTTCAGCAGGGCTTCTGGCCACACCCACCCATCCTAGTGGCACAGTGGTTAAGAGAGCAACTTCCCAAGGCATCTAAATGAATTTATGACTCAAATGGGATTTGAGCCACAGGCGCCAAGATCTAAACTCAGCACATTATCCACTAGGCTATGCTGACTCTCTAATTAGAATAGTCAGAGAATGCAACTTCATGCTCAAGGGAACCCTGAAACTCTGCTGCAAGGTGGAGTGAGTGACAGGGAATGGATCATGATGATGTCGGACTCATCACCCTGTGGCTGACTCTGCCTTGAAGCACCAGGCACTAGCCACTGTTAGAGACAGGATACTGGCCTAGATGGCCCATTGGTCAGTTCTTCTATTCTCCCCCGCCTTAGGTAGGCAATCAGTGGAGTAGCAAGGCTGTAGTGACCTGGGCTCATATCCCAATCGTGGGCTCCCCAAAGGACAGGGGTATAGCTGCCACTGATTATTCTAACTAGAGAGTCAGTGTAGCCTAGTGGATAATGTGCTGCGCTTAGATTGGGGAGACTGTGGTTCAAACCCCATTTTAGTCATAAATTTATTTGAAGCCCTTGGGAAGTCGCTCTCTCCGCCTGAATTCCCCATCTCTAAATCGAAATCATGATGATGACACGCTTCCCAGGAGTGTTGCAAGGGCAAACTAGATAAGGATTGTAAACCACTTTGAATGGTGAATGGGCTCTAGAAGAGATAAATAATAGCTCTTTATGGTTCTATCTTCATTTGTCTAATCCTTAGTTCAAAGATCTTGCAGGATATCACTAATTAAGCCTCCTGCATTGTAGAAGCTCTTCCAAAGGACAGAAGTGACCAAATCACAGAGAGGTAATGTGCCTGAACTCATACAACTGGTCAGTAGCAGAGCTGGGGATGGAGGATGAGATTGTCAAAGCTGCCTCAGACAGCTGGGTGTGCACTGCAGAACAATGGACTTTGTCTAGTAGGGATGTGCAAACGGAACAGCGTTCGGACGTTCAGACTTAGTTCGGGTTCGTGGGTTCGGTCCCGCAGAGTTCAGACCCCCCGAATGTTCAGAAAGTTTGGCCTCCTGGAGGGTTGGGGAACTCCATGGACCCCCCAGGGGTGCCCATGGTGGCATGGCAGGCTGTCTGAGATGCAGCAGCAGCAGCAGAGACCAGGAAGGCTTGGGGCTTGGCACCCTCGGTTGCCTGGGCAGGCAGGCTTGGCGCTTGGGCCCTGGGGGTGCCCGTGGGGCATGGCTGGATGTCTGAGACCCAGTGGCAGCAGCAGAGGCCGGGAAAGCTTGGGGCTTGGTGGCTGGCACCTATCCTTGACTGGACATTGCAGGCTGGCTGGCATCAGTGGAGCAGCAGCATAAGCCCAGCCAGGGCTTGGTGGCTGGCACCCCTACTTGGCTGGAAATTGCAGGCTTTCATTCTACTTGCCGGATCTCAACAAGCTCTTCTGCAAATTTGTCAAGCCTTGCCTGGTGGTGAATCAGGTGGCCACTCAGTAGCAGACATTGGAGTGCCAGGGCACAGTACTCATGGCACAGCAGAGGCAGCACCAGCAGCAGCAGTGGAGATTAGATTGGTGGGGGACAGCACCTGTGGCACCGTAGAGGCGGCATTCAGCAGCAGCAGGAAGCAGCAGCGGACACTTGATTGCAGGGCACAGTATCCGTGACACCGCAGAGGCGGCATTCAGAGCAGCAGGAAGCAGCAGTGGACATTTGATTGCAGGACACAATACCCGTGGCACAGCAGAGGCAGCAGAAGTGCAGCAGTGGACATTAGATTGCCTGGGCACAGAACCCATGACATAGTAGAGGCAGCAGCGGCAGCAGGAGCAGACATTGGATTGCCCAGGCACAGAACCCATGGCACAGCAGAGGCAGCAGAAGCGGACATTGGATTGCCAGGGCACAGAACTCATGGCACAGCAGAGGCAGCAGAAGCGGACACTGGATTGCTGGGTCACAGAACCCATGGCACAGCAGAGGCAGCAGAAGCGGACACTGGATTGCCAGGGCACAGAACTCATGACACAGCAGAGGCAGCAGAAGCGGACATTGGATTGCCAGGACACAGAACCCATGGCACAGCATCAGCAGCATTGGCAGCAGCAGCAGCAGACACTGGATTGCCGGGGCACAGAACCCATGGCACAGCAGAGGCAGCATTGGCCCCAGAGGCACATATTAGATTTCTGGGGCACAGAACCCATGGCACAGCAGAGGCAGCATTGGCAGCAGCAGTGGACATTGGATGGCTGGGACACAGTACCAGACATTGGATTGCATTTAATCCAATTGATCCTATATAATTTTTCTTAAAGCAGGTGAAGATTTATAATGCATTCAGGCTACGGGATCATTGTGGCCAGTCTCTGTGTAACATTTGATTAAGCAGGTCTTTCCAGACTTATCATTAAAATGGCTTCCTGTTTTAATTAATTCTCATTTTTCTGAATTCTGTGCACTTCCCAATTCGGCTTGAATATCGATTCTCTAGCAGTTCAAGGAATCAATTCTGATCTGAGATTCTAATCTGTGATTGCCATGGGACAGCAGAGGCGTAATTCAGTGGCGGCAGACATTGGCCAGCCAGGGCTTGGTGACTGGCACCCCTACTTGGCCGGATGTTGCAGACTGGCTGGCATCAGTGAAGCAGAGCCCCGACCAGGGCTTGATGGCTGGCACCCCTACTTGACTGGGAATTGCAGGCTGCCAGGCATCGGCGGAGCAGCGGCAGAGGCCCGGCCGGGGCTTGGTGGCTGGCACCCTTACTTGGCCAAGCATTGCAGGCTGCCAGGCCTTGGCAGAGCAGCGACAGAGGCCCGGTCAGGGTTTGGTGACTGGCACCCTTACTTGACTGGGCATTGCAGGCTGCCTGGCATCAGTGGAGCAGCAGCAGAGGCCCGGTCAGGGCTTGGTGGCTGGCATCCTTATATGGCCTGGCATTGCAGGCTGCTTGGCATCGGTGGAGCAGTGGTAAAGGTCCAGCCAGGGCTTGGTGGCTGGCACTGTGCAGCCTGACTCAGGGTGGTGCATGAGGGCAGCTTAAACTGGGGGGCCAGGAAGCCAATCAGGTGCCTAAACCCCATGTTCCTGACTACCAAGAAGGGCTGCCCATCGAGTGTGATCATTTCTGCCAACATGCGCTTGGCTTTCAGTTGAAAGACACGTTGCCTTCCACGTCCTGCAGCTGCTGATGGACCACCCCAGCTCCTCCATGGTGCACTGATGCTTCTGGGCCTCGACTGGATGCTTCTGCTGCTACTTCTGCTGCTACTGCTGCTCCTCTCCCTGCTGCCATGGCCCAGGGATCAGGCCCTGTCTCTAGCATCCAGGGTGGGGTTCGAGCTTTGCCCACAGGGCGGGCAGACAGGCATCATGGCATGAGAGGCAGTATGGAAGGCAGACTGAGGCAGGGTTCGAGCTTTGCCCACAGGGTGGGCAGACAGGCACTTTGGCATGAGCAGAAGGCATGTTGAGGCAGGGTTTGAGCTTTGCCCACAGGGTGGGCAGACAGGCACTTTGGCATGAGCAGAAGGCAGGCTGAGGCAGGGTATAACACCTAAATCTATCTAATCTAATCTAAATAAATGACTATGAGGTAAATGTGTGGAAATGGGTGAAATAGGAGAAGGATGGCAATGGATTGGGAGGAACACAAACTTCTGGGAGAGGGAGAGTTCTGAAAATGCCTGCTGACAGGATCAGTGGCTAACTCAGAACCAATTGGAAGGGGTGAGGGCAATTACTTTTGTTACCTGTTACTTGCATTGGCGGAGCAGCGGCAGAGGTCCAGCAGCTGTTGATGGACTTGGCAGCTGCTCCCACCCCAGCAGTTGCCCCAACCCCAGCAGCTGCCCCCACCTCAGCTCCTCCATAGTGCACTGATGCTTCTGGGTCTCAACTGGCTGCTTCTGCTGCTACTGCTGCTCCTCTCCCTGCAGAAGCAGTGGAGATTCAATTGGCTGAGCACAGTACCTGTGGCACCATAGAGGCGGCATTCAGCAGCAGCAGGAAGCAGCAGTGGACATTTGATTGCTGGGGCACAGTACCCATGGCACAGCAGAGGCAGCAGAAACAGACATTGATTACAGGGGCACAGTGCCTATGGCACAGCAAAGGCAGCATTGGCATCAGCGGCAGACATTGGATTGCCTGGACACAGTACCCATGGCACAGCAGAGGCAGCAGAAACAGACATTGATTACAGGGGCACAGTGCCTATGGCACAGCAAAGGCAGCATTGGCATCAGCAGCAGACATTGGATTGCCCGGTAGCAGAACCGATGGCACAGCAGAGGCAGCATTGGCAGCTGCAGGTATTGGATTGCCAGGACACAGTACCCCTAGCACAGCAGAGTTGGCATCAGCAGCAGCAGCATAGATTGGATGGCCAGGGAACAGAGCCTGTGGCACTGCAGAGGAAGCAGCAGCAGCAGCAGCAGCAGCAGCAGCAGACATTGGATTGCCAGGGCACAGAACCCGTGGAACAGCAGAGACGGCATTGGCCGCAGCAGCACACATTGGATTGCCGAGGCACAGAACCCATGGCACAGCAGAGGCAGAATTGGCAGCAGCAGCAGACATTGGATTGCAGGGGCACAGAACCCATAGCACAGCAGAGGCAGCATTGGCCACAGAAGCACACATTGTATTGCGAGAGCACAGAACCCATGGCACAGCAGAGGTAGCATTGGCAGCAGCAGAGGACATTGGATGGCCGGGGCACAGTAGCAGACATTGGATTGCATTCCAACCAGTTGATCCTATATATTTTTTCTTAAAGCAGGTGAAGATTTATAATGCATTCAGGCTACGGGATCATTGTGGCCAGTCTCTGTGTAATATTTGATTAAGCAGGTCTTTCCAGACTTATCATTAAAATGGCTTCCTGATTTAATTAATTCTCATTTTTCTGAATTCTGTACACTTCCCGATTCATCTTGAATGTTGATTCTCTAGCTGTTAAGGAATCAGTTCTGATCTGAGATTCTAATCTGTGATTGCCATGGGAGAGCAGAGGTCTCATTCAGCAGTGGCAGACATTGGCCGCCCAGGGCTTGGTGGCTGGCACCCTTACTTGGCCAGGCATTGCAGGCTTCCAGGCATCGGTGGAGCAGCAGCAGAGTCCCGGCTAGGGGTTGGTGGCTGGCACCCTTACTTGGCCGGGCATTGTAGTCTGCCTGGCATTGGTGGAGCAGCAGCAAAGGTCCGGCAAGGGCTTGGTGGCTGGCACCGATACTTGTCCAGGTGTTGCAGGCTGCCAGGCATTGGTGACAGCCTGACTCAGGGTGGTGCACGGGGGCAGCTTAAACTGGGGGGCAGGAAGCCAATCAGGTGCCTAAACCCTATGTCCCCAACCACCGAGAAGGGCTGCCCATCGAGCGCAATCATTTCCCCCAACATGTGCATGGCTTTCAGTTGAAGTTCATCAGAAGGCAGACTGAGGCGTGGCATGAGAGGCAGTAGGGAAGGCAGGCTGGGACCTTGGCAGGGCACTCAGATAGGCTGATGAGTGGTGAAGACTGTGCAGCGCGAGGGAGAGCCAGTCAGATAGGTGGGCCGAGATCATCTAGCCAGAGGTCAGCTGGCAGGCTTACAACTTCCCAATGCCACCCAGCGTCATGAGGTCAGTCAGATAGGCTGGTGGAGGCCGGAGAGAGAGAGAGAGAGAGAGAGAGAGAGAGAGCATTGGGAGGGAAGGACAGCACCTGACCTCAGCAGCATCAGCCCAGATTGAGGAGGAGCCCCATCCTAAGACTGCCCCTGGCATGGGATGGCGTGTGCCACTGCACCATCAATCCATGTCCAGGGGCAGCTTGGGGAATCCCAGCAGCGGAAGGTTCACCTTGATGCACAGCAACTGCTCCACCAACTTGGCCCCAGTCTCAGATGGAGCAGCGAGCAAATGTCCCTCGCCATAGAGAACACCTGCTCACCTGGGACACTCGTTGGTGGGCAGGACAACAGAGGCTTGGCCACTTTGGACAGGGCCGGCCACACGTTGGTCTTGCCGGCCCAGAAGGCCAAGGGATCACTGCTGGGATCGATGCACGGCTCCTCCTCCAGGTAGCTCTCCACTGCTGCTGAAGTGCTGTTGTACTCCCTCACGTAACTGTCCTCTGGCACCACCTCCACCACTGCCCTCAGCCACGCTGCCTGTCCTGCTGTGCATGGGCCCATACTCGCCAGAGTGGCCTGCACATACGAGCTTCTGCTGCTGGCAATAGGGGTGCTGCTGTTGCTCAGCCTGCTGTTGGTACTGCTACTGCTAGGGCTGGGGGCAGAGATAGACCCCGCCAGATGAAAGGGGTGGCTTCTCCCACTCCCACCATCCCCAGGGGTGTCCTGCTGCTGCTGCGCGCACTCTCCAGAGATCTCTCTGCCTGCCAAACCCTCTCCACCAGCTCACCCTTCCAGTGGCCATAGAGCTGTGTCTGGCATGCCACACTGCCCTTGACCCTGGGGTCCAGCATGGTTGCCAAAACATATTCCTTCCACTGCAGGAGCTCATCAAACCGCACTTCATCCCTACCTTCAGCTGTCACACCAGGGCAACCACCTCAGCCGCCAGCTTCTTGCCCTAGGGCCACAATCCTGCCCCTGGAGAATCTCATCCAGCCTCCTGTGGAGACTCTGGACCAGAGGAGTCACCTGGATTATGGTGACCGTGGAGGAGCTGATGGTCTCTGTCACGGGCAGGAACGGTCTCAGCACAAAGACAGTGTGAGCCAGGATATCCCATTCCACCCCATTGAACCCTGGAGGTGCCTCGCTGTCGGTCACCAGTTGAACCTGATGCAAGCTGCTTTCTTCTTGAGAAGCCGCTCGAGCATCAGGAATGTGGAATTCCACCTGGTGGACACATCCTGCACCAGCTGGTGCACTGCGGAGCCTTGCTCTGCCTGCTTCGCCCAGAGGAGGTCGCTGCCCTTCACGCTCCGGTTAAAAAAACCAGCCAGCTTCCTCCCCCGCTCAGTCAGGGAGCTAAGGGTGCCTGCCCCTTCTCCCCTTCTCCCCTAATTCCAGAGCGTCCCTGACCACCAGGTGAAGGGTGTATGCGGCGCAAGGGATGCCGGTGAAGACCCCCCTCATGGACTACCCTCAATATGTTGGCCGCGTTGTCACTCACCATGCACCCCTTGGTGAAGGGCACACCTGGCGTGACCCACTCCCTCACCATGGCGGTCAGGGCTGCCTCGATGTTCTGAGCAGTGTGGGGGCCGTCCATTACATCCACCTGAAGCAGGGCCCATCTATACCCTGCTTCGGGACCCCTCCTGCCACTCCCAAATGCTGCTTCTGGGTCCTGCCACCAGTGTGCCGTCACTGCCATGTAGGCATGCTGCACATTTTGAATCAACCACAGATCGGTGGTAAAGTGAACAGTGGCACACCCAGTCCTTGCCAGCTGTTCCCTCACCCACTCTTTTAAAGCCCGGTACAGGGCTGGCACCACCTGATGACTCAGGGTGGTGCACGAGGGCAGCTGGGGAGGCAGGAAGCCAATCAGGTGCCTAACCCCATGTCCCTGACCACTGAGGAGGGCTGCCCATCAAGTGCAATCGTTTCCCCCAACATGCGCATGACTTTCAGTTGAAAGCCACGCCACACTCCATGTCCTGCAACTGCCGATGGACTTGGCAGCTGCCCCCACCCCAGCTTCTCCATGGTGCACTGATGCTTCTAGGCTTCAATTGGCTGCTGCTGCTGCTGCTATAGCTGCTGCTGCTGCTGCTGCTCCCCCCTAGAAGCAATACCGCTCCTGCTGCTAGAGGTAGCTGCTTGAGGAGGACTCTTGCCCGCTCATGGAGGCGGACGACTGGCCACTGCAGTCAGGAACCCGCTGGCATCCACTGCTCCTGCCTGCCTGCTTAGCAGCACAGCACTGTGGCATGCCTTGAGGGGCCTCGCCATGGCAGTTGTGCCAAGGTTGGTGAGCACCTGCCCATGCTTCACCACCTTCTGGCACAAACTGCACTGCACCTCCCTGGGATCATTTGCCCGCACCAACTTAAAATGCACCGATACAGAGGATTTTTTGCCCTCTCCAGTCTTCTGGCCCACACTGGGTGACGCACCACTGACAGCACTGATAGGAGGGGAAGAACATGGTGGTGACACAGCTCTCAGAGGGACAGACCATCGCCTCAGCACCAGACATCTCCTCCACAGGACTAGTGTCTGCCTCTCTGTCCCCAATCTGAGATAGGTCTTGCGAAAGGGAGTACTGGGACCCTAAGGTTGAGCAACTGCCCATGCTGCTGCCACTCTCCCTGTGCCCCCTATAGCTGCTGCTGCTCCTCCTCTCCCTGCTGCCATTGCCCGGGAATCAGACCATGCCTCTAGCAGCTGGGGTGGGATCCACCAGCCCTGGACTGCTGGGGATCACATGAATAATGTGGGACATTGGTGGCCCATGATGAAAATCTGAACCTGAAGCACCTGCACCTGCTCCTGCAGCCGCAGCAGAGACAGCCACAGCCTCCTGGACTGCAGGCCTTCCAGTGCCCTGCAAGGCAGTGGAGGATTCTGGCATGAGGCGATGCTGAACCACACCCCTAGTGCCAATGCTGGGAGCCTCTGAAACCTGTCTCCCAAAATCAGGCCTGTGCAGTTTGGGGCATGGTGATGGGCTCAGGCTGCTGTTGATGCCTGCCACTCTGCTGGCACGGCCCCTGCCACCTCTGCCATGTGCCCCATTTCCTGCCTTACGGGCAGCAGACCAGCCTCTCCTTCTTCCCTTCTCCATTTCTCCCACCCAAATAATGCAGAGGAAGATTTTACAATTTTTAAACTTTATTTATTCAAATTTGGAATATAATATTATATATATATACACTAACTCTAACTGCTATTAACTATTCTAAAACCTATGGTACTAAATGGAATATTATCTAATATCTACAAAGGCCTAGTCCTACAAACACACTATAAAATATTAAAACTGAATCACTACACGCTATCTCTATCTATCTCTATAACTAAGCTAACTCCTACAACTATCTATCTATAGTATCTAATATATATACATACACAGGGGTGGGGGAAACACAGACAGCTCACAACAAACAACACAGGGAGGGGTACAAAACTGAAATGAAACATAAATCAATCTAATCCTACTCTAAATAAATCCCAAAACATGAGAAGGGAATCAGGGATGGAATACATACAGGGAGGAGGGAAGGATTCAATGGAGGGGAGGGAGAAAGAACACAGGGAGGGATAAAAAATAAAAATAACACCTAAATCTAATCTAATCTAATCTAATCTAACCTAACCTAATCTAATCTAAATAAATGAAACTATGGAGGTAAATGTGTGAAAATGGGTGAAAGAGGAGGATGGCAATGGATTGGGAGGAACACAAACTGCTGGGAGAGGGAGAGTTCTGAAAACGCCTGCTGACAGGATCAGTGGCTAGCTCAGAATGATATGGAAGGGGGGAGGGCAATGACTTTTGTTACTTGCTGCGCCCGCCTTAACCACAAGCCCCATTGGCTCTGTGCAGCCTAGCCCCTGGTCAATTGCAGACTGCCAAGTCAGTGGTCTGACGAAAATTGGGATGGTGATTGGGCAGGCTGGCTGCTAGTCCAAGCCTCTCCTCCCCTCCTCAGCTGAATCCCCACTCCCTGGGCCTGCCAGCCAGGTTTTTCCCACCCGAACTCATCCGAATGCGCCCAAACTGTTCGGGGGGTTCCATGTTCGGTTCGGGCTGAGTGGAGAGTTTGACCCGAACCTGAACGTCTGAACCACATTTGTACATCCCTATTGTCTAGGGCTATCACCTCCCTCTGGCAGTAAGTCGGAGAGGGCAGGAACAGGACAAAGGGACTGTCACACTCCCCTTTCTGATATAAACCTACCCTTTTTGAGCATTGTGACATCTGGCACTCCATAGGGGCCAGACCATATTAGAAAAGAGGTAGGAAAGTCCCTATGGCTCACCCCCTTTTTGACATGGCTGCCCCCTGCCACTCCCAGAAGCCTCTGTCTTCTGGTTAACCATGGACATTCCTGAGTGACCTGGTGACATTGGGGCTTCTCCCAGGGATTCTTGATCAAAACCCAGACTGTTTCGGTGGCAACCCTAGCTTTAACTAGTGTTCGTTGCATTAATGCAAGGCTTAGAAGTCTTAACCAAGATCAAGGGGCCCATTGTGCTAGATAAACTGAGATAGTCCCTGCTTTCTAAAAGCCTGCATTAAAATGGGGGAAAGAGCGTGAAGCTCTTGGGAGCAGAATTGACTTGCCCATGGGGTGGGGACAGAGGTTTCTCAATCCCTGAGCAGTGTCTGAATTGCTGCTCCCCTCTGAAAATGTGAGGCCTAAACGTCCAAAGGCCCCTTGCTCTGCCTGCTTCCATCAGGCCATCCCTGCATAGCCAGGTGCTGCTGGGTAACTCATAAGGAAGGCCAGCGTAAGAGTTGCATGGAGATGTTGTTCTCAGTTACTCCTCCCTGCTTCTCCAATTCCCTTTGGTTACTCTCACTCTGTCCACTCGCCTCCACTTAATTAACTACTATGAAGTGACTTTCCTGGGCACAGTCTGGCAGCAACTCACAGTCTTGGTCTTGTACTCGGACAGTTTATGTTAACAAGAGATGGAATTATACGTGTAATTCCCTGCCCATTATTTATTTATTTAAACAATTTTTTACCTCGCTCCCATCCTGCCTCAGGCAGTTCAGGGCAGCTAACATACAAAGTAAAACAACAATATAAAACATATAAAAACAGCTAAAATCCATTACAGGGAAATGGACCCATCATCACCCTTCCAACCTGCCTGCCTTCGTCCACAGTGAATTAGGGATGATGGGAAAACACACAGAAATCTCTATACTGTTTTGGGAAGGAGTTGGACGTGTTGGGCTGGGGAACACCAAGAAACACTGGGTGTTTGTACACACACATTTCTCCTGCATCTTTGCTGTTACATCCTGAACTTTCTGTGTGTCTACCCAGATCTTAAACATGGGCCCTCCGCTCCCCATCCCTTTAATACTGCGGGTTTAACCGGTTGCCACAAGGGGGCCAGGAAGGAATTTTGGAGGGCACCTCAACAATTACGAGATGACCTTTTGTTTTGCCTTCCTCGCAGTATGGGGAATAGATTAGAAATAAATAAATAATCTTACGTTTTGACTTGATTGGAAACATAATTCTATAATTGGCATGAGAATTTAAAATAGTTTAAGTTAAGCATATAATTGGTACTAATATGACAGAGGCAATTCGGAATGATAATGTTAAGGTTTTTGAATGATTATAATCTCGTCGCACTCTTGCAGGGGTCCAGTATGGTTAATAGGATTATTTGGTAGGTAGGGGTAGGTTAGATAAAAGAGTCATCTCCATAAGAGATGGAGGGCTGATACCTGATGATAAGCAGGGCATGGCTACAGCAAGATCATCCCTCTGGGAGTGGTGTCAAAGAAGGGTAAGGGCAAGCATGGCCCTCAATTCTAATGACACCATCATCCTTACTCGTGCCCGAACGGGCATAATTTTCCCCTTCGGCCTTGGCCAGGGAGCTGTTCGAAGGGGATGTTTAAATGTTCAATTTGGTGATGGCACAGGAGGGCATATCCAGGCCAGACACCTGTTTGTTAATATGTTCCACGTTTTAGGTTTAAAATACTGGACCCATAATTGCTTAGAAGCAATTCCACCAACTTCCATGATTTGTTGAATAAAGAGTGCGGCCAATTTAAAATCCATATATGTCTCTGTGTCTCATTTCCTGGGGGTGGGGGGTGGGGGTGCGTCGGCAACTGGCTCTTTGAACTTCTGCAGAGAACTTCTCCCAGAACTTCTGTGTGTAAAAAGTTCTGCTGGTCAACTGCTTTGCTCCAGGCAGCTGTGGTCACTTAGTTTCCATGGCAGCCCCTCACGTCTACAGCAGTGGCTACTTCAGGCTGCCTCAGGGCAGTGTTTGTGTGAAGAATGCATCCAGGAACTGCCTCAGGGCAGTGTGTGTGAGAAGAATGCATCCGGAACTTACTTGTGGACTTGTAAATGCAGAAGATTGAAAGACCAGCACTTTAAGGTGTGTGTAAAAATGGCCACTGCCTGCTTGGCTACATCATATGGAACTGGGGGTGGGAATAGCAGGAATATCGTACAGTGACACAGGCTGGCTGGGGGGGGCACTGAGGTGATAGCATGGTGTAAAACAGAAATAGATAGATAGATTAGATTAGGTCTATGAAATGAGAGAGAGAAATGTATAGGAATGAATAGATAGATTAACTGATTGATTAGATAAGAGTTGCCAGTTGTCACTTATTTTAAAGGAACATCCTTATTTCAAAGCCTTTAATTCTGAACACCACAATTCCAATGGATGTCCCTTATTTCAGTATCCCTCAACTCTGTAGTGTCCCTTTAAAAAAAAAAAAAAAAGCGACCCAAAGATAGAGATTATTATCAATGTATATAGCACCAGCAGTGTGTTTGGCACTAAACAATCAAGAAAGAGAGAAAGAAAAAAGACAATACAAGCAAAGGCGTACATATAATAGGGAGAAACAAGAGCTGAAACTAGTACCTGCTAGGGATGGGTGAACAGAACGTGATTTGGATGTTTAGACGTTCGGTTGTTTGGTTCAAAACCCAAGTTCAGGTTCGATGGTTCGGTTCAGACGAGTTCGGTTTGGCCGAACTTGGCCGAACATTCAAAAATAGCACTATAGATACCGAAAATGAAAACAAATTTTTGGCCCTGAAAAGATGTTTTTCCCGCCCCCGAACTCATCCAAACACGACCGAACTGTTCGGTCATTCGAGAGTTCGGTTCGGATGTTCGGTTCAGATGTCCGAACAGACTGAGTTCAGTCCGAACTCCAAACATCCAAACCGCGTTCGCCCATCCCTAGTACCTGCCAAAATGGGTATGCCTGTCAGTACTGCAGTACTTGAACCGATCCAGTAACATCAGGTACTAATTGGGACCTGATTAGTGTCCAGTGGTAGGGTGGCCAGACCTCTCCTTTAAAAGAGGACGTTTGTGAAAAACACATGGTGCAGGGCCATTTATTTTCACCCGTACTACCTGGTGTGGCTGCATCACTTTCTGCTGGAGTGTGAATGGGACCCATTGTCAGGAGGACCCAGGTTTGGAACCCTCACCTAGGGTTGCCACCTGGGGTGGTTTTTTTACCCAACATTCCCATAGGCCAAAATGTATTTATTTATTTATTTGACAATTTATATCCCGCCCCTCCTGAAAACTGCTTGGGGCGGCTAACAATTTTAAAACATAAAAAATACAACCATATAAAATTTAAAACAATTATAATAATATTAACAATTAAACAGGGCTAGGCCACAATAAAGCAATAAATAAAGGTAGGAGGAGATTAAAAAACCCTACCCCCCACCCCCGCAGACCTGGGTGAACAGCCAGGTTTTACAAACTCGCCGGAATGTTAAAAGGCTTGGGGCCAGGAGAAGTGTCAGGTAAAAAACAACCAAAGGTGGCAGCCCTCCCCTCCCCCCATGGGTTTCTGGAGCAGTGGAGGGGCCTGCTGCTTTGCCTTGCCTTGTTTCAGGCCCAGCCACTCCCTCAAAGAAGCCTCCCTTCTTTGTCCCTATCCACACCCCTTCTTTCCGTCTCTGGCCCATCATGCCACCCAGCTTCCCGGTTGGCTGCCAGCTAGCATAGAAGGCTTGCTGGTAGCACCAGGAAGCTGGGCGGAACTTTTCACCCCGGTTCCTGGCCCCCTGTTGTCTTGCCTGCCTTGTTCCCAGCCTTGGTTCCATCTGCTCCCCTGTAGTCTTGCCATCCTAGCCCTGATCCTGAGCCCCAAACCCCATATCCACCTATCACCTGGATGCTCCTCAACCCGTGTCCCTTACAGGAAGTTCTGACCATGCTCATGTGCTTTCACATGCTTTTTCAAAGGGCTGCCAGCTTGATGGTGCCTGCCCTGTAGGGCCCTGCCTCCTCTGTGCTGTGAGCAGTGTAGAGCTTTCCTAGTCCAGTTCTGCTACCCTCTCCAGCACTGGCCTCACGCTTACCCCAATGACTTCACGAAGGTGGGCTTTGTAATTGGCCTGCTGTCAGGAGAGGCATTGGACTGGGCCTGCCCCCTTCTGAAGTGGCACAGCCGCCTCCTGAACAACTATGAGGGCGTCACTCAAGAGCTTTCGCTCATACTTGGTGACCCAGACCTTGCCAGTGAAGCTGCCTGAGTCCCCTGCTCCAGTGCCAACTGCCTCAGCTCCTGCCACTTGGGCTATTCGCTTTTGGACCTTCCCTGCTACAGCACCAATGCCGGTCCCTGCTCCAGTGTTGGTGCTGACCCCTGCTCTGATGCCAGCCCCTGCCTTCCAGTTGCCATTGGCCACTTGGCCTCCACCAGCTCCTGCAGCAGCAATAGCCCCCACCCTTTCAAATGAGTTTACAGGGGCTATTTATTATTAATTATTATTATTATTATTATTAACAAACATTTATATAGCGCCAGCACTGTACCTGGCACTTTACAAAGTAATAAAATAGACACGGTCCCTGCCCCTAGGGCTTACAATCTGAGAGACAGGAGCTGGGGGAGAGACTTAGGAAGGGGAACAGAGGGAGAGACAAGGGGTCTAACATTCATGAAGATGCGAGGTTTCAAGTGCACGTACTTGGCTTGGTTACGATGAGAATGACAGCAGGCAGGTCCATGTGGCAAGGATAAGGGTAAACAGACCGTAGGTATAGGAATAGTGGCTCAGCAGGATAAAGAGTCAGACAGAGCAGAGCGAAAGAGGTGAGTTTTAAGGAGAGATTTGAAGGTATGAAGGGAGGGGGCAAGGCGGATGTGGACAGGGAGGGAGTTCCAGGCATGGGGGGCAGCAAGTGAGAAGGGACGAAGGCGCTTAGGGGAGCAGGGAAGGCGTGGAAGGGCGAGAGAGGGGACAGAGGAGGAGCGAAGTGCATGGGCTGGAGTATGGAGGGCGATAAGTGCAGAGAGGTAGGGGGGAGCGAGGTTGTGAAGAGCTTTATAGGTGAAGACTAGGAGCTTGTGCAGGATTCGTTCAGGAAGGGGAAGCCAGTGAAGCGAAGAGAGGAGGGGCTGCACATGGTCGAAGCGACTGGCGAGGTAGATGACCCTGGCAGCAGAGTTTTGGACAGAGATGAGGGGAGAAAGGTGAGACCGGGGAAGGCCAGTGAGACAGGGGAAGGCTATAAGCTGTGGGCTGGCTCAATCACTTGCCCAGTTGGTGACACATTTGTACACCATGGCATTGATCCTTTCACCCAGTGCGCCTGCTAGCTCAGCCAGTGCCCCAGCCTGGAGCTCCTAATGCAGCCCAGCTGCTGCTGGCTGCGCCCTGCAGCCTCAGTGAAGGCCCAGATTCCTGCCCCAGCCCCAGAGGCCAGACTCCTACTCAAGTTGCTGCCTGTGTGCCGCTGCCTGCAACACCCCAGAATGTGGCTCCAAGCCCTGTGCCAGCCCAGGCTCTGGCCCCGGAGGATCTCGTCCGGCTTGTGCTGCAATGCACCCAGCACCTCTGCCCGGTCTGTGATGCATGTGCCCACTGCCCGTTTCTTGCCGGTCTGTGACTCGGTCCACCAGAAGGCCACTCCACCTCACCTGTCATCTGTCTGCCCTTTGTGACACTTTCTCTTTCAGCCTTGCCCCCCATCTGTGTGTTTTTGTCCATGGTGTCCCCTTCCCCATCCCTTTCCCCATGTTCCCAGTCTGTGTCCTGTCCTGTCCCTGCACCTCAAGAAAAAAAATGTTTGTGGAGAACATTGGTACCCGGAGCTCACTCCTTGGGAGAGGGGTGATGTCAGGACCCAGGTCTTGAACCTTCCCCCCCACCCCAGGGTTTCTGGTAGGGTTAAAATGAGAATGAAATGAATTCTCGCAAGAATCTTGCAGCCCTGACGAGATTCTCGCGAGAAACTCAAGAACCTCAAAATAGCAACAACAACAACGACAAAATCTCAATTCAGGAGCAGTAGCCAGGCCTGCTGTGTCACTGCTTTGCCTTGCCTCAAGCACAGCCACTCCTTGGGACTCTCTCAAAGAAGCCTCCTCACCTTGTCCCTAGCTACAACTCTCCTGTCTGTCTCTAGACCTTGCCCCACCTCCCAGTTTCCTGGCTGACTGCCAGCCAGCATGTAAGGCTTGCTGGTAGCACCAGGAAGCCGGGTGGAACTTGTCTTTTCACTCCTGGTACCCAGTCCCCACTGTTGTCTTGTCTGCCTGGTTTCTAGCCTTGGTCCTGTCTGCTCCCCTGCAGTCTTGTCAGCCTAGCCCTGTTCCTGATGCCACACCCCACCCTCACGCCTGGCTACAACGACCCAGATGCCCCTCTCTCTATGTCCCTTACACCCATTCCATCTTCTGCATCAGGCCCTTTCCAATAATCTAGCTATGTCTGCATGGTGGGGGCAGTTTTTGTGTAAAACCCAACAGCAAATCTTTTCCCCCACTCCCACTCTGTTCTGGGGAAGGCATAGGAATTCCTCCCCTGAGTGAAGGTTTGCTGAATCAGGCCCTTTTGCCATTTATCACTCCTTGTGTTGTTCCTCACTGAGCTCTTAGCCCCAGATCCTACGAAAGCAGCTTTCTTTCGGGAAATGCCTCTCCGAGCCAAGTGGAATCCTCTGTGCAGCTGTTAAGCCTCCATGTATTATAGCGGGGTTACCTGCTGAATGCCTAATCAAAATAGCATAGATCATTCTGCGCACTGACACATTTTCCATCCTGCGCTGAGTAGCTATTTTTTTCTGCCCTTTTTTATTCTCTAATGAATCCGGTATCTCCCCCCTCCATCCTCCCCACTGCTCCAGATCTCTCTGGCTGTAAAAATAAAAAATAGCATAATTGTGATAAAACTTTATTGGTGAAGGGGTGGGGGGAGAAAGAAACTCAGAGACTGCTTCCATTTCTTGGCAGGTTTGAAGAACTGTCTGGTTATCATTTCTGGTGCCGGGTCTTCCATTTATAAACGTTCTCGTTGACATTTCCAATCATGTGAACACGGCAGCAATATCTGAAAGCAGCAGCAAGTTTTGAATATTACACGATTTGGGAGGGAAGAAATGGCTATTTGTAATGGGAGGGGAAACAGCAAATGGTGTTCTCTTGAGATGAATACAGGAGCGCCCGTTCCCTGGGGAGCATAGGAATGAATAAAATCTAGCGTTGGGCTGAAATAGACGAGCATTCGTGATTTACAGCCCACGGTATTTCCAGGCATAAAGACAGCACCATCTACCTAGCCCTGGATCATACATTCATAATAAACACTCACCCAAAGTGACAGCTATAGAAGATAAAATAAAAGGAGAGGGGTGCTTTGGAGATGTTGTTACATGGCATTTTTTTAGAGGATATCTTCCATTTCCATTGTGAGGTTGGGATTTGGGGGTGGGAGGTTGTAGGGGATTTTAACATGCTTTTATGTGGTTTTAGTTGTATGTGTTTTTATTACGATGTTACCCACCTTCCCCAAGCTTTGGGGAATCTTTGGGGAAGGGCAGGATATAAATCTAAATAGATAAATAAAATGTCCATGCAGGGGCATAACCAAGAAGGGGTGGCATGGGGAGCTGTGCACATCCCTCCCATTCAAGGCAAGTGCCCCCTAAGAGTCCCCCCCCCATTCATTTCTCTCTCCTCCTAGTTGTGCCCCCCCCCCCCACACACACACACCTGAGAGACCTTGGTTATTATTGTCACTGCTTTCATGAGGGATCACTGCAGGGAGTTCAAAGGGAAGTGGAGGCAAAGGGGTGACTTCAAACAAACCAGCTGCAAATTTAACTCTGTATCATCTCAACTTTGCTCCACTTTGAAATGAGATCCAAAAAGGGGGGGGATCCCCCCGGGCAGGCCTGTCATCTTCGCAGACGGCAAATGCGAGTGAGTTCTCAGGACTAAAGCTGCTGACTTCAATGGTATTTCTCTGCCCCAAGCAGAGAGTTCCTCACGAGGCTGCAGGGAGCCTGATGCTCTGCCCAATTTCCCTCTGGCTTCTGGGACTTCTCAGGGAGGAGCAGTTTGGTTTGAGCTTTTTAAAACCTGCTTTCAGTGGAAAAAAAGGTTTATGTTATACCCTGTCTGTGTGTACGTGTGGGAGGGGTGTGTGTCCCCTTAGTGATTTTCGATTCCACAGACTGAGTTCAACCACATTTGGTAGAGGAAAAAAAGGCTTAATGGCAAGTAGGGACCCCAAATTGTGTAACAATAGGCGCACCTGGAGAGGAGATATGGGCTCTTCTGTAACCAAAAATCCCACTGATTTACACGGAATATTGTCCCTGCTCTCTTCCCCCTCCCCACGCTTCTTTGGATTCCACAGGCCATGGGAGCTATTAATGGTTTCTGTTCTATGGGGCGTTACGGAGCTGGGGGGAGGGGCAATATCTGCTCTGTGAGGCTCTATGGAGCTATCTGTAGTTTCTGTACCATGAGCGTCTGTAGGTCTGTGGTGGGGTGTCTTTTCCAAGGAGCTGTGTGTGAGAGAGATTGGGCTGAAACTCGGGTTCTCTTTTTTTCTTGTTCTTGACAAGAAGTCTGGTTCTCAGTTCAGCCTGGGGACTGAGCACGAGCCAAGAACCGACAGTGTCTCACTGTGATTCTCGATGAGAAACAGAGAACTATTTATAATAAAAATAAAATAAACTTTAACTCACTGTGACGCCTGGGGGGGGGGGGGGGGGG
>QEPC01008240.1:434154-449505 GCA_003113815.1 Sphenodon punctatus | reverse complement strand
TACAAAACTGAAATGAAACTTAAAGCAATTTAAAAATCCTACTCAACGCCTGCTGTTCAGGAACAGTGACTAGCTCAGAAGGTGTTGGGAAGGGGGGAGGCAGATAATTAGTTTCATTTCTTGCAAGCCTCTCCATCCCTGGTGCCTGGAAGTCTGCTCCTCAGTGACTGACTACACCTCCCTGTCATGTTTGACCTTCCAGTGAACCTTTTTTTGCCACCCGAACTCACCCGAACACGATCTGAACTGACCGAACTGTTCGGCCATTCCGCCGTTGGTGTTCGGTTTGTTCGGTATGTTCGCGTTTGTGTTCGTGTTCGGTCATCCAAACAGGCCGAATTCGGGCCGAACTCTGAACTTCTGAACCGCGTTCGCCCATCCCTATTAAGTAATAAAAGATCATCTGGAAAGTTATGTGACATTTAGGAATGCTACGTGTTGTTCAGTCATTCACTGCAAGAGGAGGATTTTGAGTGACCCATATCTTCTCCCCCTGGACAACTTGAGCCCTCAGACTTCAGAGGCCTGGAGTATGAGATTGCCACCAAGTGCTACTCTAACATGATAGTGCATAGTGCAGCGAAAACCAAGTTATTAAAAATAAAAAATTCAGTTCTGCAGGTTTGTGGATGTGCAGCTGTGGGGACTGGGGGCTACCAAGGCAAAGAAGGGGTACAGGAAACACACACGAATGTCCTTTCAGGGGCAGCAAGGTGGTGCCAGGAAACAAACCCTCAGGATCTAATATGGCCTGTGGAGTATCATTCCCCAGCCTAGATCATCATAGGGCACTTGGAGGCGCGCACACCTTAGAGCTGCTGCTGTACCCACACACATGGGGAACAGGGAGGGTGCGGAGGTGGTGACTAGTGCAGGGGGGGGAAGGCATGTTCTGGTTCCTGGGAGGGATGGAGGGATAGGTCTTGCACACTGCAGGGATTCCCGGGGAGTGACTGCAAGATCACTCACAAGGACAGAGGCTTACCAGATCCACGTTGCACTCATGCACAGAAGCACCCAACACACTCACTCAGCACTCTCTCCTTCCAATACAATGAACTCCACACGAGGCAACAAGGTAGGCACTCAACGGAGGGGGGGGCCAGTTTCACGGGCAAAGTACTGATCACCAGCAAGGTTCAGGTAGTGGAGCTCCAATATTTAAGGACTGCTCGAGGCGGTGCCACAGCTGCTCTGAGCGGCACAGGGACAGGTGTGGGTGCATGGCCCCTGTCTGTGTCATCAGCGTGCATGCAGGGTCCTCCCTGGACACAACACCGGGCCGTGGGGGTGGAGCCAGGCCTGAGGCCGGGTTGTCAGTGGGGTCTTCTGGGGTGCCGGTAGCGGGGCTCGCCTGCATCCTTTCCCCACTGAGGGCTGTTCTTGTTGTGGGGGCATCGGGGGCTCGCTGTGGGTCTGTGGGAGAGGCAAGTGCGGGCCGGAGCACCCCCTGGTGCCCCCTCTTTCCCCATCCCCCCAAGGCACTCCTTACAGCGGTGGTGTGGAAAGGTACGCACCTTTTAGTCATTCATTCAATGGGGAAGATTTTGAGCGATCCATATCTCCTCCCCCCTTCCACCCTCCTCTGGACAACTTGAGCTCCCAGACTTCAGAGGCTTGGAGTATGAGATTGCCACCGCATGCTACTCTAATGTAAAATTGCTTGGTGCAGTCAAAACCAAGTTATTAAAAACACAAAATTCAGTTCTGCAGGTTTGCGCATGCATGGTGGTGTGGAAAGCTATGTGTCTTTTAATCAGTCACCCTGTGGGGAGGATTTTGAGCGATCCATAGTTTCCCCATATCTCTATAGTCATTGGAGAACCACAATTTGGGCAAGGGCTACTTGGCTCCCTTTACTCGTTCTCTGGTTGTTTGCAGATCCCATAGCAGGTAGCTAACTGGGGCTGATAAACACATGTTTAAAATGTAAATGATCCAGTTTTGGATCCAGGGAAGTTGGAGCCGCTGTGCGATATGGTGGTGCGGGCCCCATTCTAACGTAGGAATGTTTAATGGACACACACTGACACACCCACTAGAAAAAGGCAATTGTACTATAATTAAGTTTTAATGTTCAGTAAAACATATCATCACGTACAGGGGCCAGGGCTAGGGTTGCCAACTCTCCAGCTTTCAGCAGGAGGGTCTGGGAAACCAAGTCTCCAAGCAGATCCCCAATTTCCCCAGGTCAGATAGACTGACCTAGAAAAATTGGGGCTCCTGGAGATGGCACTGTGGGAAAGGGTAGCGGCCGAGCCCCGCTGAAGCACCTTTCCTCCTGCATCTGCTTTGCCAAATGGAGCTAGTGCTTTAAAGGAATTTTCACTGGGGTGTGAACTCAAAGGGGCACTTTTAAACCATGCAATGGGGCACTTTTAACCTTTTAAAAAAAACATTAAATACAATTATATACAAATAAAACAATTTATTTAAATTTTTTATTTAATTTTTTCTAATGTATATTTAAAAAATATTTTTAAATGTCCAGAATTCAAAAAGATTTTTTTTACAAAATCCCGCTGAGAATAAATCTCTGTATCAGGCTGAGCTCGCCTGCCTCAGGCTGAAAGAAAGTGGACGACAGCATGTTGTGGATCATAGTAGGCTGTGCCAATCCCGTTCAGAGCAATGTTTAGCCGCACAGTAACTGTCTGGTTTGTCATACTTTTTCAAGTGTCATCCACTATAAGATTATGAAGTGACACAATTCTTTCAGTTTGCATCGAACGTGGCAAGAGAGTTGCAATTCCTCCCAAAAGTTTTTGCACCATGCCAGAAGTTATGGGCAATAGCTGGTGAAGGCACAAAGACATAGAACATCATAAATCACTCCCTGTGGGAGATGAGGGACTTCAGAAATCACTTTCCATTGTTCACATGTTTCGTCTGCAAATAAGCCATCTTTCACTGTGAAGAGCCTCACAGACAATGCCATTCCCCTCTTCTGAAACGGTGTGAACTACTGTGTTGATAGCAGATCTTGGATAGCAGTCTAGGGATGGGCATCCAGACTGAATTATGGATTTGGATCCGTTGCGGATTCAGATCTGTAATTCTTGGATTACTTAGGATTCAGATTTGGATCCCATTAAAGTCAACGGGAAATTTTCCCATTGAAGTCAATGGGAAACCGATCCATACTCCTATCTGTAGTCCCTCCCGGGGCCGTAGGGGCCAACCTTTCCCACCCCTCAGGGCCCTGGAATGGTACCTACTGGCCTTGGATGGCTTGATTGAAGCTCCACCAATCTGCCGCTGCAGTGGGAGGCCTCCCGTCAGGCTTCCTTGCTGAGCTCCCTCCCTCCTCTGGATTCTGCATGTACAAAATGGCCGTTGGGTCCGTTTTGTGCTTGTGCAGCCCTTTTCCAAAACTGCAGTGGCAGTGTTGCCACCATTTTGTAGAAGGGCAGCCATTCTGTGCATGCACATTCTGTGTGGAACGCCAGATCAGCAGGGCATAATTCAGATTATTCCAGAACGGCCTGTTCTGCTGCATGCATGTTTTCCCCTTGAATCCCCCATACATTTCAGCTGTTGGTTGTAACAAACTTGTTGGTTGTGTGTCTTTTGTTTTCAATATGACTGGCAACGTTAAATTTGGATTTTGATTTACATTTCCCAGGGAAAGGTCCTTCCTTCATCAAGTGTAGCCTTCTAACTGCTGAATTTCTGCCAGTAAGTATGTCAGGAAGGAAAAGATCACATTGCAACTGCTTCTGTAGTGTACAGTAGACATCTAAGATATCTCTAAACTCCTTCATTTTCAGTTTAAACCAATTTTTACTGAAAACATCCCAGGTTTTTACAAAAACTGTTATTCAGTTTTGACTGATTTCACCCAAATGTTGTATCACTCAAGTACATAAAAATAGATCATTTTTATTAGGAAAACACAATACACTACATTAGATATATATGTTATATTAATAATAAATTAGTCTACATATATATGTAAAGCTGGCTGTTGAAGTAAGGCAATATAATGGAAGATATATATATATATACACACACACACTGAAAGGTGCATGCACATCTGTACATACTGATGAATCTCATGCCCACCTCATACAAATTTCATTCTATTAGCAGTTAACAATTTTAAGATTTGTCACACTAATGTAACTCCCCTCCCCTCATCTCCTCCTAAGTGGCAGAGGACTTAGAGCAGGTCTGTGCCACCTTCCCAATTGAGCTTTATCTCTTGCTTTCCCGGCAGAGGGACTTTAAGGGCCCTGGGCTCAGGTTACTTTTCTTCTCTTGTTTGGGACCTAGGGGGTGGAATCCTAAGTAACCTAGGTATCTGGCACTTTGGTGCCTCCACCCTTGGGGAGTTGTTGCCAAATGAAGGGGCAAATTAGGGCCTCCCACCTAGGGATTTCATTACCATAGGGATAGAGCATGGATTCTCAACCTGGTGCTCGGAAGCATCAGAGTGCTCAGGCAATGTGAAAGTGCTCCCCAAGCCAGCTGTCAGTAGTTTCCGGGAGCACTTTGAAACAGTCCGCCTTTGAATTGAATTAAACTGAATTGCAGACAGGAGAAAGGAGATAATCTATGCATGTTTACACAAATCATTCATGCAAATTATACAGTGCTCCCAAGTAGTCACTTACATCATTCCAGTGCTCGTGATTGAAAAAAGGTTGGGAACCCCTGGGATAGAGACCTCAGAGGCCACTATTGACAAGCACTTTAAGAAAGAAACATGGATACCGTGGGTGCTTTACGCTTAAGATTAACAAACAATTAACACAACAGCACTAAAACAATCCCTATTCACAAATCCCCTCAACTTTCCCCCTTCCCAAGAGCCTCCCCAAGTCCAGCAATGGCCAGTTGTCCCACAGTGCTCTGCATTGGGTAGGGGTGGGAATATCGCTATCGGATAGATCCAATACACCCGATAATCAGGTATATCGGATTAATCCGATAATCACCCGGTATCGGCATACCGGATTTTTAACATTGACCGTTTTACCGGGTTTTTTTCCTCACGGCCATTGAAGTAAATGGCCGCAATGCAAAAAAAACAGTAAAGCGGCCAATGTTAAAAATAAATCCAGTATTCCGATACCGGTAAATCCGATACCGGGGAGATCCGATACTGATAAATGGTATCCGGTATTCTCCCCGGTGTCCCATCCCTAGCGTTGGGGTACCCGTGTGGGGTTGGATGAAAGCACAAACTGGAATAGTGGTTTGCATGGGCAAATCCAGGGGTTTGCCCCTCTGGCCATCCCAGAGAAGGCCCTCAGGAGTATTCACAGTGGAGGATTACCGTGTGGGCTGCTGGAGGTTCCTCTGCCTGTTGGGTCTGGGAACTCAGCCTCCCCTAATAGGGAACTCTACCAGATCTTCCTCTTAGTTTAGGACCTCTGCCCAGATTGGAGGAGGGCTGTCTTCTAGGGAATTGCTCCCTGAAGCAGGTAGTCACACTCTCTGTCTTGGCTACATTTCTGCTGCTTGGGAAGCTCCTGGCAGTGAAGGCATCACTCCAAGCCCCCCATCTCTCTGCTGATCCAGAACTTCTCCTCAGGCAGCCATCTTGTCTCTCTCCTCTCTCAATCCCTCGATGTTCTGTGCTGAGATAGTGGGTGCAGCCCCATGAGACGCCTTGGGCAGTAGGGATGTGTGAACATGGTTCAGGAGTTCGGAGTTCAGACCAAAATCGGTCCGTTTGGATGACCGAACCGAACAACTGAACTGAATCTGAACAGACCGAACCTGAACTCGATCCAAACTCGAAAATGACCGAGAAGTTCAGCCGTGTTCGGGTGAGTTCAGATGAGCTTGGGTGGGAAAAACGTGACTGGAAGGCCCAGGGAGGGGGAGGCAGCTGAGGAGCAAACTTCCAGGCACCAGGGGTGGAGAGGCTTGGATTAGCAGCCAGCCTGCCCAATCACTATCCCTTTTCTCATGAGACCACTGGCTTCGCAGTCTGCGATTGAACAGGGGGGACATGGGGCCAGGCTGCACAAAGCCAATGGGGCTTGTGGTAAGGTGGGCGCAGCAAGTAACAAAGTCATTGCCCTCCCCCCTTCCAACACCTTCTGAGCTAGCCACTGATCCTGTCAGCAGGCATTTTCAGAAGGCTCCCTCTCCCAGCAGTTTGTGTTCCTCCCAATCCATTGCCATCCTCCTCCTATTTCACCCATCCAACACATTTACCTCCCTAGTATAATTTATTTAGACTAGATTAGATAGATTTAGGTGTTATTTTTATTTTTTACCCCTCCCTGTGTTCTTTCTCCCTACCCTCCATTGAATCCTCCCCTCCTCCCTTTATATATTCCATCCCTGATTCTGTTCCCCTGTTTTTGGATTTATTTAGAGTAGGATTAGATTGATTTAGGTTTCATTTTAGTTTTGTACCCCTCCCTGTGTTGTTTGTTGTGAGCTTTCTGTGCCCCCCCATCCCTGCATAAGATAGATAGATAGATAGATAGATAGATAGATAGATAGATAGATAGATAGATAGATAGATGTAGTGATTCAGTTTTATAGTGTGTTTGTAGGACTAGGCCTTTGTAGTTATTTGTTACTAGGTATTCTATTTAGTTCCGTAGATTTTAGAATAGTTAATAGCAGTTAGACTTAGTTTATATATAAAAAATATTAGATAAAAATTTAAAAATTTGAATAAAAAAATAAAATATAAAATCTTTGTGTGCATTATTTGGGAGGGACAAATGGAGAAGGGAAACAGGAGAGGTCGGTCTGCTGCCCGTAAGGCGGGCAATGGGGCACATGGCAGAGGTGGTAGGGGTAGGGACCGCGCCAGCGGGGTGGCAGCATGCAGCAGCAGCCTGAAACCATCACCACGCCCCAAACTCCATAGGTCTGATTTTGGGAGACAGGCTTCAGAGGCTCCCAGCAGTGGCAATAGCCTGGGGGTGGTTCAGCAGTGCCTCCTGCCAGCATCCTCCACTGCCACGCAGGGCACTGGCAGGCCTGCAGGACATGAGGTTGCGGCTGTCTCTGCTGCTGGAGCAGGTGCTTCTTCGATTGTTCCTCCAGGGCCACCAATGTCCCCGATTGTTGAGGTGATCCTGAGCAGTCCAGGGCTGGCAGATCCCACCTTGGCTGCTAGAGGCAAGGCCTGATCCCCGGGTAATGGCAGCAGGGAGAGGAGCAGCAGCAGCAGTAGCAGCTATAGGGGGCACAGGGAGAGTGGCAGTAGCATGGTGGGCAGTCAATCCTAGGGTCCCAGTACGCCCCTTCACGTGACATCACCGTGATTGGGGACAGTGAGGCAGACACTAGTCCCACAGAGGTCTGGAGCTGAGGTGATGGCTGTCCCTCCCAGAGCTGTGTTGCCACCATGTTCTGCCCCTCCCAGCAGCGCTGGCAGTGGTGCATTACCAGGTGCGGGCCAGAAGCCAAGAGGGGGCAAAAATTCCTCTATCTGGGCATATTTCAAGTTGGTGCAGGCAGACGATCCCAGGGAGGTGCAGTGCACTGTGTTCAATAAGGTGGTGAAGCGTGGGCAGGTGCTCACCAACCTTGGGACAACTGCCATGGTGAGGCACCTGAAGGCATGCCACAGCGCTCTGCTGCTAAGTGGGCAGGCAGGGGCAGTGGATGCCAGCGGGTTTCTGACTGCAGCGGCCATGCTGGCCAGTCATCCGCCTCTTTCAGCGGGCAAGCGTCCTGCTCCAACAGCTGCCTCTAGCAGCAGGAGCAGTATCGCTGCTAGGGGGGAGCAGCAGGAGCAGCAGCAGAAGCAGCAGCATCAGTCCACCATTGAGGAGCTGGGGTGGGGGCAGCTGCCAAGTCCATCGGCAGCTGGAGGGCAGTGTGGATTTCAAGAGAAAGCCACATGCCTTTTGGATGAAATGATTGTGCTCGATGGGCAGCCCTTCTCCATGGTACAGGACATGGGCTTTAGGTGACTGATTAGGTTGCTGGCTCCCCAGTTTCAGCTGCCATTGCGCACCACCCTGAGTTGTCAGGTGGTGCCAGCCCCGTACAGGGCTTTGAAGGAGTGAGTGAGGGAGCAGCTGGCAGGGGCTGGGGGTGCCACCATACACTTCACCACCTACCTGTGGTACAGTAGAAATGCGCAACATGCATACCTGGCGGTGACGGCGCACTGGTAGCAGGACCCAGAAGCAGCATTTGCCTGTGGCAGGAGGGGCCTGAAGCAGGGTATAGGTGGGCCCTGCTTCAGGTGGAAGTAATGGATGGCCCCCACACGTCTCGGAACATCAAAGCAGCCCTGACCGCCATGGTGAGGGAGTGGGTCATGCCAGGCATGCCCTTCACCAAGGGGTGTGTGGTGATGGACAACACGGCNCGGAACATCAAAGCAGCCCTGACCGCCATGGTGAGGGAGTGGGTCATGCCAGGCATGCCCTTCACCAAGGGGTGTGTGGTGATGGACAACACGGCCAATATATTGAAGGCAGTCCATGAGGGGGGCTTCACGAGCATCCCTTGCACCGCACACACCCTCCATCTTGTGGTCAGGGATGCTCTGGGCTTGGGGGATAAGGGGATTGGGGCAGGCACCCTTAGCTCCCTGATCAAGTGGGGGAGGAAGCTGGCCAGTTTTTTTAACCAGAGCGTGAAGGACAGCAAGCTCCTCTGGACCAAGCAAGCAGAGCAAGGCTCCCCAGTGCACCAGCTGGTCAGGATGTCTCCACACGGTGGAATTCCACCTTCCTGCTGCTCGAGCAGCTTCTTGAGCAGAAAGCCGCCTTGCATCAGGTTCAACTGGTGATGGACAGCGGGGCACCTCCAGGGTATGATGGGGCGGAATGGGAGATACTGGCTCACACGGTCTTTGTGCTCAGACTGTTCCTGGCCGTGATGGAGACCATCAGCTCCTCCACAGCCACCATCAGCCAGGTGACCCCTCTGGTCCAGAATCTCCTCAGAAGGCTGGAGGAGATTCTCCAGGGCTGGGAGTGTGGCCCTGAGGGCAGGAAGTTGGCCGATGAGACTGTTGACCTGGTACAGCAACTGAAGGCAGGGCTGAAGGTGCAGTTTGATGAGCTCCTGCAGCGGGCGAAATATGTCTTGGCAACAATCCTAGACCCCATGGTCAAGAGCAGCGTGGCATGCCAGACACAGCTATATGGGTACTGAAAGAGTCAGCTGGTGAAGAGGATCCAGCAGGCAGAGCGGACTATGCAGCAGGATGCCCCTGGGGATGGTGAGCATGGGAGCAGTCACCCCTTTCAGTCAGTGAGGTCTATCCCTGCCCCAGCCCTAGCGGTAGCAGCACCAGCAGCAGGATGAGCAGCAGCAGCACCCCTATTGTCAGCAGCAACAGCAGCAGCATCTCCTCCTATGTGCAGGACACTCTGGGGAGCATGGGGTCCTGCATAATAGGGCAAGCAGCATGCCTGAGGGCAGTGGTGGAGGTGGTTCCCAGGCAGAGCTACCAGAGGGAGTACAACGGCGCCTCAGCAGCAGTGGAGACCTACCTGGAGGAGGAGCCATGCATTGATCCCAGCAGTGATTCCTTGCCCTACTGGGCCGGAAAGGCCAACATGTGGCTAGCCCTGTCCAAAGTGGCCAAGGATATATTGTCCTGCCCACCAACCAGTGTCCCCAGCGAGCGGGTGTCCTTGATGGCGGGGGACATTTGCTCGCCACACCTCCTGAGACTGGGGGTCAAGTTGGTGGAGCAGTTGTTGTTCACCAAGGTGGACCTTCCACTGCTGGGATTCCCCGAGCTGCCCCTGGACAAGGATTGATGGTGCAGTGGCACACGCCATCCCATGCCATGGGCAGTCTTGGGACAGGGCTCCGCCTCAATCTGGGCTACTGCTGCTGTGCTGAGGTGCTGTCCCTCCCAATGCCTGGCACCTGCCCTCTCTCTCTCTCACATACTAGACGGTCTCAGTCACCTTATCTGACTGACCTCATGACACAAGGTGGCACTGGGAAACTGTAAGCCTGCCAGCCAGCCTTTGACTAGACGATCTCAGTCTGCCTATGTGACTCTCTCTCTCTCTCTCTCTCTCTCTCTCTCTCTCTCACACACACACACACACACTGCACAGTCTTTGCCAGTCTATCTGAGTGCCCTGCCAAGGTCCCAGCCTGCCTTCCCTACTGCCTCTCATACCACGCTGCCTGTCTGCCTGCCCGCCCAGGTTGCAAAGCTCAAACCCTGACTAAGTCTGCCTGCCTTCTGTTCATGCCACGCTGCCTGGCCGCCTGCCCTGTGTGCAAAGCTGAAACCCTGCCCCGGCCTGCCTGACTCTCATACCACAGTGCCTGTCTGCCTGGGGCCTACGTTACTGGCAGGGAGGGCTTTCCAATATCTAGAAGCTGCCACTCTAGCCCAAGGACCCACCCTCGGAGTTCTTGGGCCTATCATTCCACTCACAGGATGCTGTCATTCCACCATCTAAAGAAGCAGCCACTCCAGCCCCAGGACCCAACGTCAGGGTTCTGGGGCCTACGTTACAGACAGAGAGGGATGTCCCAATATCTAGAAGCTGCCACTGTAGCCCCATGACCCACCCTCAGGGTTCTGGGCCCATCATTCCACTCGCAGGGCACTATTATTCCACCATCTAAAGAAGCAGCCACTCCAGCTCCAGGACCCACCATCAGGGTTCTGGGGCCTATGTTACTGGTAGGGAGGGCTGTCCAATATCTAGAAGCTGCCACTCTCTAGCCCCAGGACCCACCCCCAGGGTTCTTGGGCTTGTCATTCCGCTCGCAGCCATGAAAGGTATACACGTACAGTAATATCAACAATCAAAACAACAACAGCTGTATGTTATATGCAACAAAATGTTTGTTGGATTAATAGAGCAAAAAATGAATAAAACACCCATACGCAAGAATCAATATATTAAGGATGCAACAAAAACATATCCATATGAAAGCACAATGTATGAAGGGGATACAAACCAATACAAAGATGGGGGAAACACCGTTATGCAAAGATGCACAGACATAGTCTGTGTGACAAACAAAGTACAATATGGAAACTGAGGTAAGATAATAAAGCAGGAAACAATGGAAACTTCTTTGAAGGTGAAGATATAACATTTCGCAATAATGTTTCTTCAGAAATATAGTATCCTGCTTCTTGATGACACACCAGTGTCTTCCATTATACAATTGTAATGCTGCTCAGGGGCTGCTGAGTGTCCCTACAATAAAACAATCTACAAAGTAATGGCTAATAAGGATGACTAATGAGACCATCAAATTATAAACTTAACTACCGACAATTTTCGTATAACTAAGTTTGCTTATATCAAATGTATGTTATTATTCTACAAATTTGCACAATTAGACAAAGTGAAAAAAATTGCAGACTCACCCTTTTATAGCAAGTTGCTAATGCATCCTGCCCTGTGGACTGTTTTGCTGTCTTTCCTTCTTTTCACAATAAATGGAGCTTCTAAAATAAAATACACTACTTATATATGAAAAGGGTTGTTGCTGCTTACTCATTAACACCTAAGTGCTGAAACCTTATTACCTACAAAAAATGTAGGACTTCCTAGAACCACTTTAAGGTTCCAGGAGCTATCTTTCATATATAGAAAAGCTTACTACTGCCACCCATATGTTGTTATTACTACAAAGTAGCGCAGTGGAACAAAATGGAGAAGGATTGCAGACTCACCCTATTATGATGAGTTGCTGGTAAATCCTACCCTGCTGGCTGCTATTTTACCTTAATTTCTTTTCATTATGGCTGGAGCTTCTGCTAAGACAAAATACACTAAGCATGCTCAGGTGGAAAGACTTGCCTGAATACTGCTACAGATGACGATGCCTTCATTGTGAAAGTGGTAATCAACTTCATACACATACCCTGTGGTTTGTACCAGAAAGGTATCTAGATGGGGATCTATTTGCTTTCAGAAATCTGTCAACTCATTTAAGCCTCCTGGTTGCAAGGTATCTAAAGTAAAGATCCAGAAATTTAGAAATTCTCTCTTTCCATAAGCTGTTTTGGATCTACTGGTGATTTGAGTTTTTCAACACCCCGGAAGGTAAATTCATTAGTACTGTGATGTTGGTCGTTGTAATGCTCAACTAACGGAGCAAATGCTGTGCAAGTCTTAAGCTTACTTCTGTGTTCTGTTATTCTTATTCTCAACTGCCTTAAAGTTTTACCTATGTGTATGAAGTTGATTACCACTTTCACAATGAAGGCATCTTCATGTGTAGCAGTATTCAGGCAAGTCTTTCCACCTGAGCATCAGATTTAAATACTAATTAACTACACATTTAGACTTTAAAAGATCAGAGCTTTAGATCTGCTTTAGGAAGTGTTGCATAGATGTGAGGGGCAAGGAATAGCGAGCAAGGTACAGCAAAGACACCAAAAGCAGTATGTTAAGGTCAGAGAACAATTAAACAGTTTGTTTTTTACTTTTGAGTTTATAGAGGAGAACAAATAATAGTTTTCATACATGCTTTGTATGAAAACTATTCGTACATGCTTTGTTTCACTTTGTCTAATTCATATGGATATGTTTTTGTTACATCCTTAATATATTGATTCTTGCGTATGGGTGTTTTATTCATTTTTTGCTTTATCCATCCAAAAAACACTTTGTTGCATATTACGTACAGCTGTTGTTTTGATCATTCCGCTCGCAGGGCACTGTCATTCCACCGTCTAAAGAAGCAGTCACTCCAGCCCCAGGACCCAACGTCAGGGTTCTGGGGCCTGTCATTATGCTCGTAGAGCGCTGTCATTCCACCTTTTCTTTACGAGTTAGTAACCTGCTGTTCATGGCGAGAGACACAGAGAGAGAGAAAGTCTCCCCACTGCTAGAAGGAGAGACAGACACGATCCCACCCATGCTGTCACGTGCACTATATGGCCAGAGTGGGAGAGGGAGAGAGAGAGAGTGTGTGTCTCCCCACTAAAACAAGAGAGATGGGGGTGGAGGGGAAAGAGGTGTATCCAGACTAGCTCAAGCTGCCACCTGCCAGAACCAGTGAGAGCTCTCATCTGTGCTCATGCTCAATGCCCTTGGCCACATCCAGCAGCAAACCTACCTGAATGAGATGGAAATAACACACAACGTATTATATGTGCCTGCCTGTAGGGATCCGATCTGACAAGCTGTATATACAATGAGATTCTGCCACCTGCCAGAAGCAGCACAGAGGGGTAAAAGATTGGACAGGTCAAACAGCTGGTAACGGATATAACTTTTATAATAATTTTTTAAAAAACAAACATTAACAGTATAACAAGACGACAAAAATAACAAAGAAGTGTCTCAGGGCCCACTGGGCCTGTCCCCTGGTGGCAGGTTTGGAAAAGGGGATAATGGGGCATGGGAATGAGGGGTGGGCACCTTGCCCACCACAAATTCGTGCCTCCGGGCAAAGTCCAGGGCTGCCTCATTGGACTCCTTCCATGAAATAAGAGACTAGCGGAACAGTTTGAGGGAATCCTTTTCAGTATGGAAGTAGTCCCGGTAGGTGTCTGCCTGGAGGTCCCTTACCTGGAGCCCCTCGAACTGCTCCACCACCAGCTGGTCCTCCATATTTTGGGCGTGGACCCTGAGCCCGTCTATATAGTTTTGGGTGGGCCAACTCAGTTGGGCCCAAAAGGCCCTTGCCTCTACTGACTCCTCCCATGGGGCTGGAGGCTCCTCATCGGAGCTGGAGGGGGAAGGCCTCTGGTGGCGGTGCTTCTGCTGGGCCTTCCCCCCCACTTGCTTCTGGTGATGCTCCTCCTCGCCGGAGTCCCTACGTCCAGAGCTGGAGACATCCTGCCGTGCCACCTCAATCTCGTGGACATTTTCAATGTGGACTTATTAGTCCAGATGTAGTCCCCTGTGGCCCTCTTTTTATTTTTTTGCTGCAGATCTAAAGAACATAAAAAGATAGGAATATAAGATGTGCCATACTGTGTCAGACCAATGGTCTGTCAAGCCCTGCCTGCATTTTGTCTCCACAAGTGGGTGACTGGCCAATCTCTCTCTCTGCAGGGGACTTCCTAACAGGTCATAGGGCAATCCATTCCCTTTTGTTGCAGGCCCTGTGCCTTACCATGCATACGGCAAATCTGCCTTTTGGCTTCTCATAGTGCTGCCAGATCACAGACTTCATGTGCCTGCTTTCTGGCAGCGGCTCTGACCTCCGCCTTGATGGGGTTCTGGCCCGGCGACAATGGCGGGGGTGGCATCATCACCCTCTCTGAAACAGGAACACATAAGCAACACTTTAATAATAGCTTCATGCATTTATGGTGATGCTTCTAGTTCGTCCTAGAGCAATACCTTTTCGTCGCTTTCCCTTTCTCCCATATACACCACCACCACCACCACCTGTGGTGCTGCAGTGTCTGCATGTTTAGACTCTGCCTGCTGCTGCTGCTGAAAGAGCCCCTCTCTCTCTGTGGCAGACCCATAAATCAAACACGTGCAAATCCTGCCCTCCTTGGTGTGCTAGGAATGGCAACTGGAAAGACCCTGGCTGGCACGTGCAAATCCTGCCCTCTTTGGTGTGCTAGGGATGGCAAGTGGAAAGACCCTGGCTTGCACGTGTTTGGGTGGGTGCAGCGGTGGCTCCCCCTGCAGGAGGTTTGGGGCAGTGTCCCCCCCAAAGCACTGCGGGGGCCACCGGCGCCAAAACTGTTTGGTTTTTTTAAACACTGCTGCTTATGACAGCTACAGCAGCCTCTGAGCTGCTGCAGAGGCTGTTGTAACTGTCACTGTGTTCTTCTCCCTTCGGGGACTCACCCACACTGGGAGTGGGTCCCCGAAGGGACAAAAAGGCTCAGCTGCTCAGCCACCCAAAGCTTTTTCTTATAGAAAACGTGATTTGGGTGACTGAACTCCTCCATCCACAGCACGCATGGGACGTGCTGTGGGGGGAGGGGCAAAGCCTTTCCATTGCGCTCAATGGGCGCAATGGAAGATCTCACCAGGGCGGTCACACTGACCGCCCTGGCGAGGCTCGGGAGACTGAGAAGGGAGGAAGCGCACATGCGTGCTTCCTCCCTGCCTCAGTCAGTTCCCCGAGAGAGAATATCAGTCTCTGCGCCAGTTCCTGTTGCCACTCCTGCTGCCATTGCCGCTCACCGCTCAGACTGGGGGGGAGGGAGCAGCAATGGCAGCGGGAACTGCTGGACTGTTGTGTTTTTTTTTAATTGCCCGTGTGTCCTGGCTCCACGCGCAGGGACATGTAGGCAATTTAAACAAAAAAACCAAAAAACGAAACTCCCCCCGCCTACGCCTAGCCTGGGAGGACTGCTGAAGGAGGAGAAGGAAGGAGCAGTCAGACTCAACAGGTAAGACTGACTGATCCCTCCCTCCCCCACCCTGTACCCGACCTCCTCCCCCCCCTCCACCACCCCCGCATCCTCCCCCTAGGCTGAGCCTGTTCCGCCCCAACCCC
>QEPC01008240.1:403579-417463 GCA_003113815.1 Sphenodon punctatus | reverse complement strand
GATGGAGAGGGCATTCTCGGTGGTGGGACCGCGGCTGTGGAACTCCCTTCCGGAGGAAGCTCGCCTGGCCCCAAGCCTTTTAACATTTCGGCGGAACTGTAAGACCTGGCTGTTTGCCCAGGCCTTTGGGAGGGAGGGTGGGGAGGGAGGATTTTAGTCCCCCACCCATTTATTTATTTTACATGTCTAGCCCTGTTTTATATTTTATATTTAATATTTGATTGTTTTTTAAATGAATTTTAGTGTATTTGATTGTTTTTATTGTTGGAAGCCGCCCCGAGCTGCGTTGCAGGAGGGGGCGGGGTACAAATCTGAAAAATAAATTAAAAATAAATAAATAAATACTGAGGTATGAGGGGTGCATAGTCTCGAATCCTGCATCTTCTGTTGCTATCAGCATTGCCTCCTGAAGGGAGTTGATGTTCCATTCTTAGATTCTTCTGCGTCTTCAGGAGTTCAAGTTGATGTAGCCTCTGCTTTTCGTTCTCCTCAGCTTGTGCTCTCATTCTCATTTTCTCCAATTCCAGTTCCTTGTCGATCTCCTGTTGCATTTTCCATTTCTCCAATTCCATTTGTGCCTTCATTTTCATCTCCTCCAGTTGGAGGTTGTCCAGGGAACCTGGTTGTCCCTCGCTCTCCTTCTTCCCTTCGCTCATTTCAAAGTTTTGATTAGCTGTTCTTTGGTTTTCCTTGCTGTTTCAAGATCTCTCTTTTGGGCTTCCCTGATCAGTTCTGACTTTCTCAGGTCATGTAAATGCCTTGGAAGCCCTATTTTGCTCACTGTCCCCGACACTCAAAATGAAAACTAAAACAACAAACACTGCACACTCTGGTCAAAGATTTGCTTATTCCACTCTTAGAGTTGAGTTCCAGAAAGTGCTGGCAACTCGCTCTCTCTTCAGATTTAGGATTTACTCCCTCCAAAGGATACCACTTGTTTGGCTATCCTCCGATGATTTTCTACACATTGGTACACCATTTTGAGCGTAACCCTTCTCGTTGGGCACCACTGTCACGGGGTTGGGGTCCACTACCCCACGTTTCTGGGTTTGGTGACTCGGTTTCAATCACTTGCAGCCCACCTGAATCAGTTCTCTCTCTAGCTGATTCAGTCCTGCAAAGGGGAACTACACTTCTGTCACCCAAGCTCCAGAGACTTCCTGTTCCCAGACTCTCTCTCTCTGGATTTGCAAGTGCTTGAGGACTTGTTCCCCAATGTGAGACAACAGAAAACAATTCTTAGTAAAGAAGAAAGTTCATTGTTACATAAACAAAGATAGTTTTAACGCAGAGTGGCAAATTAAACAAAAGTAAATAATGCAATCCTAGTTTGTTTTGAGTAAGTCCCTAGTTAAGATCTTACCCTACAGAAGTCCATTCTCAGCCAGATGTAGAAAGGCTGGGCTTTTGTCCTTCAGCTGGTTAGCCAGCGAAGTTTCTTCTCCAAACTGAACCTCAGGGAAAAAAGATTCCCCCGCCCCTTTTATATGTATCCAAGTTTCTTTGTGTGGCTTCCCTGCCCGGAGGACTCTAGGCTTCTAGTCATGTAGGCAGGAAAAGATCCATTTGCAACTGAATGGTTTCTGTCTGGCTCCTGCAGAGGTGTTGCCAGGCTTCTCCGAATACTAGGGATGGGACATCTGGCAAAAAAACGGCTACCGGTTTTACCAGTTACCGGTTTGCAAAAAAACGGTTTACCAGATTAAAACCGGTTTACCGGTGCCGGATCTATTGCATTGATTTCAATGGGGAACTGTCAGTGTCCCCATTGAAATCAATGGGGGGAAAAACAATCCCTCCCCCTCCCAGATTGTGTGGGTGGAAGAGGGGACACCCCCCACCCACCCTGCCCAGCCTGGATTTTTTTTAAAAAAATTTTCCCCCGAAGTCCCTGGCTCCGGGCCGCCGCCGGCAACCCGGAGACCACACCATCAGGTAGGTACTAGGGTAATCCCTGGGGTGGGGGTCGTTTAACACCCCCCCACCCCAGGGACCACCCTACCCCCCCACCCAGGGATCGCCTACCTTTGGCGCTCCGGGCGGCGGCGGCAGCACAGAGGTCCAGCGGCTTCAGGGCTGGCTGTGGCTGCTGGCTTCAGCGCTTACTAGGCCTTCCAGGGAACTTCTGGGTTTCCCCGGAAGGCCTAGTAAGCGCTGAACCTGGCAGCCACAGCCAGCGCTGAAGCCGCTGGACCACCGTGCTGCCGCTGCCACCGCCTGGAGCGCCAAAGGTAGGCGATCCCTGGCTGGGGGGGTAGGGTGATCCCTGGGGTGGGGTGGGGTGTTAAACCACCCCCACCCCAGGGATCACCCTAGTACCTATCTGCTGGTGCGGGCTCCGGGTTGCCGGTGGCAGCCCGGAGCCAGGGACTTCAGGGAAAAATTTTTTTAAAAAAAATCCAGGCTGGGCAGGGTGGGTGGCAGGTTGTCCCCTCTTCCACCTGCGCAGCCTGGACGGGGGAGGGAAAAGTCACAAGTGGTTGGGTTTTTTCTTCTTCTTTTTTTACATTGCGGCCATTCATTTCAATGGCCGCAATGTAAAACAATTCGGCACGGGGAACCGGTACCAGTACCCCCAATATCTGGATTAATCCGATACTGCCGGTGCAGCAAAATACTGGCAGTATCGGATACCAGATAATCCAAACTTTCCACTCCTACCGAATACACATTCGGCCTGGCTTGGTCTCTCTCCATTGCCTTAAGTGAGTTTCCAGTTCTCAGCTTGTACATTACATACATGTTTAACCTTTACTTTTACATATTTGTTCAACCTGTAGTCCAGTATCTCCTTGTGACAAATATATTTTATAGTGTTGAAGTTGTTTTTATTAATTCGTTGTATGCATTTTATTGTGGTGGTCACCGCCCTAAACTGCTTTTGTAGGAAGGGCAGCTAACAAATAAAATGAAATAAATAAATAAAATACTAGACCTCTCCATAATCCGCAGACTAGAAAAAAGCTTCTGGATGGTTGTATAATTTGAGCTGCTGCTGCAGGCAGCAGCTTTCTAGCATTGGTGCATTGGCAAGAGACAGATTTTTATTATAGTCCCCCAACCCCACCATTAAAACCTTGTTTAAAAAATTACTTGAAAAGTACTGTTACCCTGGTGCAGACAGCATTCACTCTTACAATTACTGCTTCCTGTGTTCTGGAGAATATTTTTGCACTCTGTTTAGGTATTTTGGCTTGGTTTGGTTTGATTTTTTATTTTTATTTTAAAGTTTAGAGTCAGGTTTCATTGCAAGTGGGAATCCCCACAGAAAACATATCAGTTTGCAAACCATCCAGACTTTAAACACAAGAGGGCTCTATGCAAACACTCCCCATATACAAAACCTGTCTAATCAAAACCAAAAAGGCAGTTCTAATGCAAAAGAAAATAGATAAAACCCAAGTCCCTAATCCCCACTTACCAGATCCAGACACTTGACACTCCTAGCAGTTTTAGAGCGCTTATTTACCTGATTGTGTCAGTCAGTTGATCCAAGCTGTCCCAAAAGTTTGGAAAAGGAATGCAAACTGCGAGAAGCCCAAAAGTACATGACAGCAGCTTCTCTCCTTCTCTTCCAGTCCCCAAAGCAATTCCACTTCACCTTCCCCAAGAAACTCTCATATTTACTAGTTAGCAAGTCAGTCAGACCCACCTGATTCACCTCTAGGACCAGATGGAACAAAAGCTTGGGGGTACAGCGAGCGGGGAGGTGTTTGACTGTTGCTTTCCCCCAGACTCTGTGCTGTCCACTTCCAATTCTAAGATAGAAGGTTCTTGAGATGCAAACCGGGCAGCTAATACCTCATCAGGTTTTCACATTCAAGATGGGCAGAGGAGCAGAGGAACGCATGTCCTCAGGATGGGGGAAGAGAGGCAAGAATAATAGCACCTTTATTTGTACCTGCTTCCCAGGCATGAAATGAAATCGCAGCTCTGTCTGTGGGACTCTGAACAATACATTTGGAAGAGACAAGCAGAGTGAAAAAGGCACTTGACTGGGGGAGAATTTTCAGTTCACAGGGCGAGGGGAATTCTCCCCCCCCCCTTATATGTTAAAAAATGGCCTAATGGGAGTGGTGCTGTGGGGCACCTCTCCCCCTCCTCCTCTCCCCTCCACTTTTTGGAAGTAGGAATAGCTGTGGCAGTAAGGAGCCCTATTGCCAACATCCATGTCTCCCCCCGTCAGTTCCTCCTCCTCCTTCCTACTTGGACCAGTTGTGGTGGGAAGGAGGAGGAACCATCGGGAACCACAGATGCTGACAGCAGGATTCTTTGCTGCTGCTGCTGCTGCTACTGCTTACTGCCACCACTCCTACTCCTGTGCGTAGGGTGAATGGTGCTCAACCTCGTGCTACTGCTTCAGGAAGCAGGGAGGAGAGGCACCCCACGCCACTACCACTTCCGATTGGAAAGTATCTGTGGAGGGAAAGGGTCAGCCTGGAGACTCTCAACTGGCTCCCCATCCCCTGTTAGAAAAGGAATGGACCAAAGGATAACCCTGTCCCCTTCTGACATCATAACACTCCACACAGGTGTGTTGTTACATCAGAAATGGGGGGGAGGGTAATCCTTTGCCCCACCCCCTCCAGCTGCCACCAATAAGATGGTGACCCTAGTCATTGTTCCATTCGTTGTGGGCCTCATGTTATGCATATGTTCTTATTTCTAGTTTGCTCATTAGCCCCATGTATTTCTTGCCCCCACCCCAGAATCTCCTTGAGCCATCTATAGGACAGGGCTAGGGTTGCCACCTATGCACATTTTTAAGGAACACTTATGAAAAATACATGTTGTAGGGTCTGCATCATGTATTTTTCATAAGTGTTCCTTAAAAATGTGCATAGGTGGCAACCCTAGAGGGCTCCCCACACGTAGGGCTCTGTGGTCCTGTATTTTAAGCTAGTGCTGTTCACATCCATGTTGTCGTCTCATTTATTCGTGTATCTGATGTATTGGGTTCCACAGTGGGGCCTCCCAACACATGGGGCTCTGTGCAGCTGCACAGTCTGCGCTGTTCTGGATCCAGCCCAGTCCTTACCCCATTTCTGGTGCAGAAAGAACATGCCTTCCCCCACATCCAGAAGGGTGAGTATCCGCTATCTAAAAAGGACTGGCCTGCCATGCATTCTGCCCCCACGATCAGGCATTTGCTCCAGTGGAGTCACCGTCCATGTTAGCAGCTTGCCCTGGGTCTCTGGAATGTGGTGCAAGGGAGAAGAACGAAGTGTCAGTTCACACACCAGTCCCAGCTGCTTGAGAAGCACAATGTGTAAAAGGGCTCTTAAGGCTATATTCACACGAACAGATAAGAGGCAATAATCCCTTAACTTGCTTAAACCCTTGCTTATGTCCACCTGATTAGAAGGACTGTAGGGGATGTTATTACCTCTCTTTAAAAGTGTGGTTATTTGAAGGATGGGGGCTTTTAACCTAAAGCTGTGTTTGTCTGAACGCACACATTTTGGAGCAGGGGGCACAGCGCCATGGCTGTTTCCCCTGTTCAGCACTCTCTAATCACCTCCCACTATGAGTCTCTCTCTGTTACTGTTTTGTAGAAATGGGGAAGATCACTATCCTCCTCGCAGAAGATAAATCTATTAAAGGCTGAGGCTTGTAGACAAATTCTTGAAAGGGCTGATTATTAACTGTGCTTGAGAAAATGAATGAATAAATAGCCGCCATAAAGTCCATAGGATTAAACAATGCAGCCAAACAGCCTGACTCTTCCTGTGTTTGCCTCTCCACATTTGTGAGCACATAGGCCACAAAAGTCCTCTTGGATTGTAAACTGAGCTGGATTCATAGCTGGGGCAAATCACCATAGTCCACTGACTTCAATGAAGCGTAACCAGCTTACACCAGTCAAGGCTATGGCCCCAGAACTAGTCCCCGTTGTTGACATTAGGTGCAATTGGTGGAGCAAAATGATAATGATTTCTAATCGAATAAGAGTACTTTATTTCTTGCAGGTGACTGCACTTGCGTTATTGACGTGGACGAGGCTGCAATGGTGTAAAGGGCTGAAGGATCAGGCCAAGAGAACCTAATAAAAAGCATTGTCTTAAGCGCTCTTATTCCATTTGTGTTTATGGAATGTGCTAACACATCAATTCAGAGATAATGCGATAGAAATGGCTATTCATTAAGGGATGGTGATGGCACTCAGCCAGAGCATTGGGTATTGGATAGTGAGGGGTGGAAGAGTAGACACCCTTCTGGCTTGCCAAGGGAGCTCTGTGCTGATGCCAACAGCCTGCAGATGGCACTGGGCACTCTGCGTTGGGTCCCTGATGCCGTGCAAAGTCTTGGTTCATACTGAGTAAAGTCCATAGTGATCTTCTACCCTTTCTACTACTATGTTCCTCTCTGTTATGTGGTAACGTCAGGGACCAGGCAATGTCAGGGATCTGGGCTGTGTCAAATAGTGCTAAAACTAATATTATTTGCATTTTTGAAAAGCTACCTAAATAAATATTTCCACCTGAATGGATGTTTGCATTTCCACTATTTTGGGTATTTCATTTTGGATGCTTCATTTCGTCAATTTGGGTCTTTGTTTGGTCATTTCAGGACCATTTGGTGCCATTCCAGTACTAATACCTGGGCTACTAAATGTCCTTAGTCCTGTACACCTGGAGAACCAGCTGCTCCGCTACACTCCATCTCAGTTCTTGAGGTCAACTGGGAGCACCCTCTTGCAAGAAGCATCATTGCACCAAGCCCACATGGCAGGGGCACACAGAGAGGCATTCTTGGTGGCTGCTCCACGTCCTTGGAACTCCCTTGCCTTGGAGGTTCACCAATGAGTGGGTCTGAGAATTTTCTGGAAGTGGCGGTAACCCCCTAAGGAGGCAGAGCCCAGGAGAAGAGAACCCTGCGGGGCTCACAAGGCTGAGAGGAGGAGCTGACACAACCTCCTACCTCTGGGCAACTAAGAAGGCCCAGCAGGGGGGACCGAGGTGCTAGCTCAGCAGATAGCACAGGGAGACAGAGATGAGGAGAGAGGGAGACAGAGACAGCTGGATGCCTGAGGAAATGTTCCTCCACAGGCTCAAGGGAAAAGCCAGGCTGCTCAAACAGCACCTACAGAATCCAGTCACTGCCAGGAGACTAGCAGCAGTTTAGCTGTGACAAGGAGTGGGACCTAACAGCTCCCAGGCTATCTTTGCCTGAGTCCAGAAGAAAGGCCCCCATCTGGGCAGAGGGCCTAAATTAATAGGAAAGCCTGGTCAAGTTCCCTGTGAGGGGAGGGTGAGTTCCCAGACTCAATAGACTGTGGAATGGCCAGCATCCCACACAATAATCCGCAAACTATGAGTGTTTCTGAGCGCTTGCTCTAGGAGGAGCAAACCCCCGGACTTGCCCAAGCAACCCACCACCTCGATTTGTGCTCCTTCAACTACACGTGGGTGTCCCAACACAGACCACTTCAGAACAGCTGGTCATCGAACACTCTCCAATAGAACCAGATACAATAACGGGTTTTGTTGTCTTGTACCAGGTTAAGCACACAATGGCAGTCATTAACACCACATGAATACAGCTGGAGAAGGAGCTAGCTGATGGCCCAGGGGGAAATGAAATGAAACTGAAATTGAGACTGGAGTTCCTGACTCATTCATTGCTGGGGGATCTGAGTGAGGCACCTTTTCTCACTTTAACAAGCTTGAGATAAGCATGGCTATCAAAGAACAAAGAAGGAGAACATTCAGGCAAGAGGAAGCTGAAAACTAAAAGGGGTAGGTCAGGTTTGGGTGTGTTTGTGACAGATTCTTAAGCTGCTAAAAGAGACTGTGCCTGATTTCACCTGGGATTCTCCAAGTGAATTTAGAACGAAAACTTTAGAGCTAAAGTCAATGCACCCATTTGAGAATTTTGTTTTTTGAATAGGCTGAGGCCATTTTTACACTGACGGGGGTGGGTGAGGGGATGGGTGTACTCGCACACTGGGTGGAGATGTGTGTGTGTGTGTGTCCTTTTACATGGACACACACCCACAGGCCTCCTCTGATTTTCCAGCTGGCCCCATGGGTGGTGATGGGTGTGTGCCAGGAGCACGCACGCACAAACACCCACCACCCACAGACACCCAGCGCACACCCATCCCCCCACCAACTTCTGGCCCATTTACACAGATGCTCCACCCCACCCCACCTCCCGTACACCCGCCAGAACACCCAGCGGTGTGTGGGGCCGTCCATGTAAAAATGGCCTGAGTTTTAACTTGAACCATCAGTCCTGCACGTACAAATATACATGTACACAGACCATCTCACACAGACATCCTTTTTCCCAGCTCAGTCCCAAAATTAGTCAGTAGGCTATTACAAATTTAATGAAAATAAATAATCATAATCATCATAATACAATTTATGCAAATTAGGAGTGGCATGATGTGTGCCTATTTTACACTCTCAAATGTTGGCAGGTATGCCATCACTGGACTTGGGGCAAGTCTTTGGGAAGGGAGAAAGTTGGGGGGGATTTGTGAATAGTTATTGTTTTATTGCTATGGTGCTTGTTGTGTGTTAACTTTAAAAGGAAAGTGCCTGGGGTATCTTCCCCCCCCTCCCGTGTTGGTTTATCTTGCTTGCCTGAATAGTGGTCTGTCTCTGAGGTTCCTAGCCATAGGGTAGTGAAATTCCCAGGTGGGAGTTCCTAATTTGTGCCGCTTTGTGCAATGACCCCCCCAGGATGAAGGCACCGAAGTGCTAAATAAGGTTACTTAGGATCCCCACCCCCAAGCCTTCCCAAACAAGAGGAAAAAGTAATCCAAGCCCAAGGCCCCTCAAACCTCCCTGCCAGTGGAGACAGGAACGGGTGGCACACCTGCTCTTAGCCCTGTACCACTTAGGGGGAGATGGGGGGGTGTTACATAATGTCAGACCTTTTTATTTGGCCAGGCATCTGGCAGGTGCAGATAGGATTTTATGGGAGCAGGAGTAGTTTCTAGGTTTTGGGGGATTAAATTATAAATTTCAACTTGTTTTATATGTATTTTTTTCTGCTGTCCCCTGCCTTCAGCCTACAGGAAGAGAGCAGGCTATAAATCTAAATACATTATACTGAAATACCAAAATGACTGAAACAAAATTCCAAAATGACCAAAGCAACCAGGATGGAGAAACCAAACAGAATATGAAGAAGAAATGTATAGAACACTTAGCATCCACTTCACTGGATACAATTGAACTGAAGCAGGCAGATTCATTGAATACAATATCGGCATCGGATACTCATTTCATCTCGAATGTCAAAGTCCAGGTGCCTGCCAAGTAGGCGGGTCACAGTCAGAAGATCTACCGGGTAGACCTGAAATGAATTGGCAGCTTTGAACTTGCAAATCGAATTGGTGTGCTCGATTTCAGAAACAAACCCCCAAAGTTGAATCGGTTACAGTCATGTTTCATTACTTGGCCACTTGGTTAATTTGTCAGTTCATTACTTCAGTAGTTGGTAATTGTTTTGTTAGCTTGGAACATTGGGATTCAGTGTGTCATGACTTACTTTGTAATTTTTGACTTTTCATTTATGCATATCCCTCCCACAACCCCCCTTTACATGTTTGTACAGCTCAGGCTCACAGAAAGGCATTTTTGGTGACTGCCCCACAGCTCTGCAACACTCTTCCCCCAGAGGTTTACCAAACCCGAGCCTGAGTTTTTTTCCGGAGGCAATGCGAGATCTATTTATCTGGTCAGGTGTTTGACAGACTCTGGGGGGTGGGTGGACTTTAGTGACAGTGGGGGTATTTATATTGGATTTCATTTATTTTCTATTTTCAGTTTTTATATTCTATTTTACGTGTTTTTATATAATCTGTAGCACACCCTGAACCATAGGAAAAAGGCAGACAATAAATAAATAAATAAATAAATAAATACATGTTCTTGTGTCTTCCTCTGGCCCAACTCTCTTGTCCCTGCGTGATGTCATACAGATGACCCAATCAGGACTTGCACAAATTCAAAAACAACCACCAAGCACATGAAAAACAATTACAAAGAAGACCTGTTGAAGATGGAAAGTGACAGGGTGCACACAGTCTAAGGCATGGGTGTGGCGCACTCAGAAGCCGCAGCTAGGTAGGGGTCAGGATCACAACCAGGAGCAGGGCAGAGCAACCTGGCAGGGCAAGATCAGACATAGATGCAGGTTCAAGGCATGTGACAGGGTGATTTCAGACATGACAGGGCACCTATTGGCCCCATCACTCAATCACCTTTTGATTCCCCGCCGGAATCAAAACGGCCCGTCAACAGACAAGTCAGCTGATTCCGGAAGGGAATTGGGGGAGAGGGCAGGGCTGCATGGTGCAATGTGCAGCGGCACGGCCATGCCCCCCCACGCTTCCTGGGCCGCCCACACTTGGGGGGACAATCAGGCCGCTGTGCCTGATTCCATCCCGGGGTCTGGACCAGGGCCTGGAATCGGCGGCGGTAACAGACGTTACTGGCCACCGATTCCGGGCCGTGGTTCAATTAACCACGCTTTCTGAGATGGTGCCAGGACCATCCTCGAAAGTGTGGTTATTTTGCTCACCGCCGGTGGTTCACCGCGGTGAACATCTGGCGGCGAGCAACCAGACGTTACGCGACCATCTGCCACCACAGGGGATTGTCCGTGGTTGACCGTGATCATGTAATGTCTGAAATCACCCATAGATGCATCAGACATAGATGCAGGTTCAAGGCATGGTCAGGCATGCAGTTTGGAACAAACAGGACAAGAGCAAGCGGGACAGCTCAGGCAAGAGCAAAGTGGGACACAGGAAATGACTGGTGTTCTGCTTAACTCCCTTCTGCTTCCAGCTAGCTTTATATGTTGGTAGGCAGCCAACCAGGAAGCTGGGGCATGGCCTGGCCAGAACAGAACGTAAGTAGTGTCTACAGAGCAAACATAAGCCAGAATCACAGCACAACAGCTGTGAAGCCAGTCACCTCCCAGAGTTCTCAGGGATGCTGGTTTGAGACCTGGGACCTCAGTGACCAAAAGCAACGTGCTAAACAACAAACATGCAAATCCAAACAGTAAGGGCCTGTTTCGAAAACATATTTTCAAATTCAACTTTTGAAATTGCAAATTCAGATGTGCTGAGTTTGCTTTGAATGCTTACTTTACCCCCAGTACTGGAACCAAGAAATCAAGCCAATGTTGATGGCTATTGGCTAGAGAAGCCTAAGTCTCTTAAGATGTGGAAAGAGTTTTATTTATTTATTTATTTATTTGTATTAACATTTATATGCCACCCCATCCTGCCTCAGGCATCTTGGGGTGGCTAACAACATTTTAAAACATATTAAAACATAGCAATAAAGCTACAATTAAAACAACCTAAAATCCCCAAACAAAAAACCCATACCCAGCCTAACCCAACCCACCCAACCCATCTCCCTCAGTAAAGGCCCAGCAGAACATCCAGGTCTTACACTGTTGAGAGACACAGGTGGATTCCAGCCTAGCTGGAGGTTGGAGTGGGATGGGGACGTACACCCAAGGCTGGGCTCTTGGGGAGGAGCTTGGGATGAAACACAGTGAGGTCCTACGCAGGGGCCATCTGGCGAGCTCTCTAGTTGTTCAGACAGCTTCCTGGTTCAGTGGTTCGTATTAGTCCCCAGGGACCTCATCCTGCCAGGACTTATGACTTAGGTTAACCCCCACCACCCACAGGTAATGATGACTAGGGCATCAAGTACACCTCATTGATAGATATGTTACACTCCCTCATTTCCAATTAGCTCTCCCAGAATCAACTTGCCTCCAAATCCTATCTGATTTCTCCTGGAAATTGCTGTTTGTCCTATGTTCACCTTGCATGGAGCCACGGGAAGGGGCGAGTGCATCAGGCAGGGGGAGGAGGGAGCATTTACCAGCATCAAATTGCTGTTTACACACACCAGCCCCACGTTCAGCTTGTCGGATTTATTGGAGATGAAAATCAAACAATTATGACAGGCTCCTTGGGGTGCTGTGCTGCATGTTAATCGTCCAAGCCCTTGCTAGCTTGAAAGGGACGGGATTCTGGGGCATGGTACACAGAGAGGGTCTGGATCCCCTCCAGGCAGCACAATTATGCTTGCACAGAGAACTGGCCTGCGTTTCTTCAAGGACACTGCACATCACAACATAGCTCTGATCTTCTCTGTGCCAGTATGAACTGAGAGTAACTTTAGGAGGGTAATCCCCACACCTGAATTCTGCAGTGGCAGATCCATACAAGGGCCCATGGATATGATGGCTACTGACATTTCCCTAGAATACAGGACATTCCCTTGGTAAAAGCTATACCAAACATTACCACATTTAAAAGCACACACAAGCATTCACATTCACCCACATCCCATTCACAAGCACATACATACACCTCCCTGTCACACTCACATATACACTAGAGCAGTAAAACACACACATACACACACACACAACCCTGTCGCCTACTCCCATTCATACACTCTCATACCCTCTCATGCATAATCACACACACACACACACACACACACACACTGGTGAGCAAGGAACTGTTGGGGAAAGGCAAAGAAGTGAACAGCCTGGAGCAGAAAGGAAATTTATGTAAATATTTACATAAATTTATTTATTTATTTATTTATCTATTATTTACATTTACTACCCCGCCCCTCTTGCCTAACGGCAACTTGAGGCAACTTCCATCACATATAAAACAATGAAATATTAAAATACAATCAGAATAATATAAGTATAACTGTACATGAAAAGACAGTATAAAACCAGTTCTGTGCAAAAATACATCTCCCAGCCCAACCCATCCCACCCTCCCCGCACCAGACGCCTGATGGAAGAGCCAGGTTTTACATTGCTAACTGAAGGCAAGGAGATATCGGCTGAGAGATGGATCTCCACCGGAAGGGCATTTCACAGCGACAGAGCAGCTGCTGAGAATGCCCGCCTGACTGTGCAGACCCATCTTTGGCATGGGACCTCTAGGAGGGCGCTCCCAGACAACTGCAGGGGCTGTCCACGGAGTGAGGCGATCCTTCAGACAAGCAGGGCCCAGGACTTTATAAGTCAAAACTAGCACCATGAATTGGGCCCGGATGACAATAGGCAGCCAATGCAATGCCTGGAGCACAGGCTTTATCTGCTCCCTGTGGCCCGTTCCCATAAGCAGGTGAGCTGCTGCATTTTGCACTAGCTGCAGCTTCTGGACCATCACCAAGGGCAGCCCCATGCAGAGTGCATTGCACTAGTCTAGCCTTGAAGTGACAAATGCATGGATGACAGTGACAATAGGGATGGGCGAATGTGGTTTGGAAGTTCGGAGTTCGCCCCGAACTCGGCCTGTTCGGACAACCGAATCCGAACACGAACTGACCAAACCGAACTCAGTTCGGAACGTCAAAATGACCGAACAGTTTGGTCAGTTCGGATCGCGTTCGGGTGAGTTCGGGTGGCAAAAACGTGTGACTAGAAGGCAAAACATGACAGGGCGGGGGAGTCATCTGAGGAGCAGACTTCCAGGCACCAGGGGTGGAGAGGCTTGGAGTAGCAGCCAGCCTGCTCAATCACCATCCCTTTTTGCCTCAGACCACTGGCTTCACAGTCTGCGATTGGCCATGGGCTAGTCTGCACGGAGCCAATGGGGCTTGCGGTGAAGTGGGTGCAGCAAGAAACAAAATGGATTGCCTCCCCCCTTCCCAACAGCTTCTGAGCTAGTCACTGTTCCTGAACAGCAGGTTTTAGAAGGCTCCCTCTCGCCCAGCAGTTTTTGTTCCTTCCTATTCCTAATCCATTGCCATCCTCCTCCTATTTCACCCATCCAACCCATTTACCTCCATATTATCATTTATTTAGATTATATTAGATAGATTTAGGTGTTATTTTTTGTTTTTACCCCTCCCTGTGTTC
>QEPC01008240.1:336407-373608 GCA_003113815.1 Sphenodon punctatus | reverse complement strand
GCCTCTCCTACTCCCCTAACCACCTTTGTCCCTTCTCCCTAGCTGCCCCCCAAGCCTGGAACTCCCTCCCTGCCCACATCCGCCTCTCCCCCTCCCTTTGTACCTTTAAATCCTTCCGCAAGACCCACCTCTTCCACTCTGCCCTCCCCAACTTCTCTCTCCCCTCACCTAACTCCTGTTGATACCTTCCATCCAGTACAACCTCTTACCTCTGGTCTGTGTACTCATATCCTCACCACATGGACCAGCCATCCATCATTCTTGATGTAACCAAGCCAAGCACGTGCACCTGAGACCTCGCATCTTTGTGAAAGTTACACTCCTTGTCTCTGCCTCTGTTCCCCTTCCTTCGCCGCCCCGCCCCCCCGGGCTCTCAGATTGTAAGCCCTAGGGCAGGGACCATATCTATTCCATTACTTTGTAAAGCATCAGGTACATTGCTTGCGCTATATAAATGCTTGCTAACAATAAAAATAATATATTAATCACTATGGTAACAGTACTGATTCTAAACTGATTTAGAATTCTAAACTCCCAACATTCCTGCACACAGTGGGTGTCTTTAGACATAACGTCAACAGGTGTCTGAATGTCTGTTTTGACCTTGATATGAACATCAGTTTGGCCCTGTGTTCACCATGTGGCGCTGCTTAGACACACAGCCAATCATGGGCAAATCAGTGTTGTTCTCGCCACTTGATCTCAGCACGCAAGCACTGTCACCTCGTTCCCCATGTTGTACCTGCTAACGCCATGCGATATCATTAGACACAATGATGACCATGTGTTCAGCCAGAACATGCAAATTGTCCTTGTAATACAATGGTGTTCACATCGTGTGCTCAGTGGGTGGCCAAATTGGTGTTGGGATTGTTATGGTGCTTATATACAATGGCCAAACACGTGCTTAGTGGTTTTGACACACAGGCCCTTTTCACACAGACACTCTAACACAGATAAAATAGGTGCTACATTTTATTATACATGTTACAGGGCTGCAGGTGTGTGCTATGGGTGCCCTGTAACATGTATAATAAAATGTAGCACCCATTTTATCAGTGTTAGAGTGTCTGTGTGAAAAGGGCCACAACTTTTGTTATGTCTAAAGATACCCAATGATACCAGATAAAGTACTACAGGGATCTAACTTGAGGAAATAAATGCCAGGAAAATGGTTGCTTCTTTTTGTAAAAACCCTGTACATAAGGTCTGGGTTTATTACAGCCTGTTCAAACTCCTTGATTGGCTAAGCTTGACCTCCCTTCTGATGGGATCCCACTTCCCAAACACTGTATAGCTTCCTGGATCAGCACTTGGTCCTTAATTAGGAAACCAGGTGATTATCGGTGGTGGTAGCAGATGCTGCTGCTCTTCCTCCTGCTGCTGCTTTGCCGTGACCCACTGCTCACTTGACTATCTTGCATCATCTTCTCTCCTCATTCCGCCTTATTGTCCTACTCACCCTCCATCACTTATTTCCAAATGGAACTCTCTGGCTTTTCAACCATGAGTGACCGCAATTGCTGGCTAATTCCCTTCCTCAGAAGCCTCATCTAGACTGTCTCCCCGCTCTTGGATCAGTGCTTTGCTTGTCCATGCTAAAGCTCCACTGTAGCATTGAAGTCTGACAAAGTAGCTGTGACTAGGAGAGATGATACTGATGGACATCTAGTCCATGGACCTACCCATGGTTGGAAGTCACCACATCCTCCCGCACTCTCTCTGTGATTTAAAATCAAAGAGCATATAATTTAGCCAATGCTTGCTCTCCTCTCATTTTCCCATCCCCCCTTTGCCTGCTCACCCATCACTCACGTTAAATATGGAACCAGCTTATTTTTCTCTTCTAATTTCTAAGCCTCTAATGACTGTGTTATTAAGCCAGTAATATCCAGTTAAATTGTGTGTGTCCTTCCAAAAGATCCCATCCCAGTGCGGCATGTGGCAAACCCCTGGCAGGAAGGAGGGAGTGAGGAGGGTTACTGTGAGTCGGTCCCCCATTTGAGGGAGAAACACTTATCACTGTAAACAGCCCCCACAGGAAAACTCAGCACTTACTCCTGGGACCCTTATTCTCAGCTGGATGTGCAGAGATGAACGCAAAGATTGCACAAGGGGGGAATGAAGTACTCGATGCTCAGCAGCTAGAGTCTTACACCAGGCTTTCTAAAACATGAGTGGCATTACTCCGGGTTTACACTTCCACAGCAAAAATCCAGATCTGATCCAGTCTGTGGGCTCCATTTCAGAACCTAGATCTTCCATCTAACTCAGGGGTAGGGAGCTCAAGAGCCAGTTTGGCTCCTGTGGGTTACTTTGGAAATTAGTACAAGCTTCGTGGGCTGGATTGGGGGGTGGAGGAAGGGGAGGATTCAGAGCATGAATCCATCCCCTGTCCTTGTGTGCACCTGCCCTCCTCTCCACTCCCTTCCTCTGAGCTCACTCTTTCAGGGCTTGAGGGTAGGGACTGGATCCATGGGCCTGATCAAGGAACTAAAAAGAGACCAAATAAAAAACAGCCACAGTCTGAATTTGGCCCCTGGGGTCTGAGGTTCCCCACTCTTGACTTAATTGTACCATATGCTACTAGTGTGCTACTGGGGCACCTTAGGTACCAACAACGCACACAGTCCTTGATCTATGCACCCTTCTCCCCTGAGGTATTTTTGGAGTTCAAATTGGATTAGCATCAGTTTGCTGGGAATATGTCAAACCTGGGCAGGAAAGAGGATCACAAGAAAAAAGAAAGGTAAAACACAACATGGGCAAGTGGTAAGGGACCCCCCTTCTGGGATCCATCCCCTATCCTTGAGGTCATGCCCTTATCTCCATTCCCTTCCCTGGAGCACACTCTTTCAGTGCTGGAGGGTAGGGACTGGATCCTTGGGCCAGATCCAGGAACTGGAAAGGGATCAAATAAACAGAGGTGGACTGGATTTGACTCACAGACCACAGGTTTCCCATCCCATGCCATAGCAATATGAATCATTCTTGCAATACAAGACACCTCTGAAAATAAGACCCGCTAGGCAGGCTGTTTCTAGATCAAGGTGGTGTCTGCTGCCCCCCTCCCCCTCCCAGCCTCCCCCCCACCTTTGAGTCTGAAGTCAGTTTCAACACAGTATATTAAAGGCAAACAATGTTAAAACAAGTCCAGCCTCCATGCCTCCTGTACCTTGTGGCAACATCTAATGGGATATGGACATATGTTTTATGTCCTCATCAAGACACTGGGAGCAATTTTCCTCCTTATAAATCCACCAGCTCTTCAGAGGTGTCACTCTTTCTTAACACCACATGGCATTATGGAATGAAATATTTTTCTGCAAGGTTTGGGGGTTGTGGATTCTTAAAATGTTTTTTAAAAATTGATTGATTGATTGATTGATTGAAAAGCATCTTTAAATACAGAAGGTTTGGGTATCTGGAGTTGTGAACACCCCTGATTTTAGCAGAGGCCTGTTGGTTTTAAAGTATTTTTTCAAAGATTCAATTTCCAAGAGTTAGAGGACAGTTGGGAGAATCTCAGAACTTTCTGTAAAGCTGGAAAATTCATGTATTAGGGGGTTCAGTAGCTGAAGCTCAAACACGGGATCAAGGACCCAGGAAGTCAGTGTAGGGGACAATGATTATCAATAAAGCCCCACCAATGAATCAATACCCCACCCCAGTGAATCATCATCCTCCCACCTCCCTGGGCCTAACCTCATGAAGGGATACAAGCCGTATAAGCCAGGTAACCATCACATTGAGCAAACATGAGTTGCTGATGACTGAAGTTTTATATAATTAGCAATAGCCGATAGGAAGGGAGTAGGGAGTAGCCAGTCAGAAATGCCATATACACAAGATGGACCAATAAGGCTGATAAGGGACTGCAGCAGGCTGAAAATAATGTTTCCCACTTTATACATTTTAATCTCATCTAATCTGCCTCAAGCAACTCTAGGCAGCTCACAAATACGAAAAATAACAATATAATACAATATAAAACAAGTTTAAAAAACACTAAAAGCCCACTCTGGTGTGCAAAAAGAAATACAAAAAACCCACCCACCCCTAAACCTCCCCAAGCCCCTCCCCATCACCGAAATCTTGGCGGAAGAGCCACTTGCATTGGTGCTGGAAGGTGAGAAGATTTGGGCTGAGATGGACACACACCGTGAGCGAGTTCCACAACACAGTTGCGGCCACCGAGAATGCCCGCCTGTTGGTCTCCACCAATCTATAGTGGGGAACCTCCAGGAGGGCATCTCCCAACGACCACAGGGGCCACCCCAGAGTGTGGGAAGTGAGGTGGTTCCTCAGATAGACAGGGTCCAGGCTGTTTAGGGCTTTATAGGTTAAAACCAGTCCCTTGAATCAGGCCCGGAAGATAATAGGCAGCCGGTGCAGATCCCGGAGCACCAGTTGAATGTGCTCCTGGCAGCCCGTCCCCATAAGCAGATGGGCAACAGCATTCTGCACCAACTGCAGCTTCTGAACCATCACCATGGGAAGCCCCACTTAGAGGACATTACAGTAGTCCAGCCATAAGGTGACAAATGCATGGATGACGGTGGCAAGATCAGAGTCCGAGATATATGGAGAGAGACGCCACACCAGATGTAGCTGGCAGAAAGCACTCCTGGTCACAGCCAACACCTGGACATCCATGCGCAGCCATGGATCCAGGAGCACTCCCAGGCTCCGAATGTAAGATGACAACACTGGACGGACCCCATTAATGATGGGAGGACCCCCCTCACCCAGATCATCGATCTCACCAATGAGCATCACCTCTGTCTTGTAAGGATTCAGCTTCAATCGACAAGTCCTCATCCAGTCCCCCACATCAGCCAGACATTAGGAAAGCACTGAGACTACCAGGCCTGGATCAGATGAAAAGGAGAGGTATAGCTGAGTATTATCAGCATATTGATGACAACGTACCCCCCACCAACGCACAACTTCTCCCAGAGGTTCAATACACATTGAACAAGAGGGGGACAGAATGGAATCCTGTGAGATCCCATGTGGGAGACTCCTGGGGGAGGAAGTATTCTCCTCCAGGACTACCTGCTGAGATCGATCAGACAGGAATGAATGGAACCACTGCAAGGCCATCCTGCCCACCCCAGTAGGGTCCCGCAGGCACATCAGCAACACCTCATGGTTCATGGTATCAAAAGCCACTGAGAGATCAAGTGGAACCAGCAGGGTCGACCCCTGTCCAGTTCCACTCTCAAAGCCACAAGTGCCGTCTCAGTGAGAGCCTGACTTTGAGGGATCCAGAAAACCGATACAGTCTAAATGCACCTGCAACTGATGGGCCACCACCCATTCAATAACCTTCCCTAAAAAGGGAAGGTTTGTCACAGAGGAACATAGGGTCACACACATGTAACATGCACCCACATATAGACTACAAGCCTGGTAAATATGTAATGCAAAAGGTTCCACATGTATGTAATGTTGCAATACGTGTAGACAACAAGTCTGGTTAATGTGTAATACAAAAGGTTAATGTGTAACATTTAATGTTACAATGGAGAACTGAAAAATCCATATCACAGCTGTAACACGTGACAAGCTCCAGGAAATACAAAGAGAGATAAAGGATGGGTATTGAGGACTCTTGCCAGACAACCCTGTTGAGATGTAGATTGACTTCCATGTTTGCCTGGGTTTCCTACATGACCGACCCCACGATTCCCCAAAGGCAGGAACAGACACAAAGAAGGGGAAAACTATTTAAAGTGGCCAGTGAGTCACCTTGAAGCTCTTCTCTCCTTGAGCCATCTTAAGAGCTGATCTACATGTGAAAGTCTGCCTGCCAGCAGCTAGGCTGGAGAAACATGAACTGAGAGGAGGATTTTGCTCTCTAAAATGAGTGCCCAGCTGCTTACGTTTAAGGGCTGAGAGAAACCAGAACTTCTGGACCTTGGTAGGCTAAGATGCGTAATTTAGGAACTCAACCAGTATAGGTCAGGAATGCATTATATTTACCTTTGATTTCTAATGACCCTTCTGTATCAACTATCTTGCTTATGTAATCAATAAACTTACTTCTTATCTTTATGAAGAAGTGTCTGTGTCTAACATTGGAACACAAGTGAGCAACAAGAGCCCTCAAGCTCTTGCGAACCCAGAGAGTAAAGAGTCTGTAAACAGGAAGGATCGGGCCCTTGTGTGACAAAAAAAGTTTCACTGTGGCACACTTGAATTAGCCAGAGAGAGAAACTAATTCAAGAGAGTTGTGTGCAAGGGAAACTGAATCACTCAAACCCAGTGAAATGGGGGTGCAGACCTCCAACCCGTGACAAGATTATTTGTTTATATTTATTTATTTATTTATTTTAAAGCATTTTTAGCCGCCCCCTCATGCCTATGGCATCTCAGGGTGGCTTACAACAATACAATAACAATAAAAATTCTTAAAAGTCATCAACAAAGAAATTTAAAACAATCCCCTCCAACCCCTCCACCCACATTCCCAATATCCCCAACTACCCAACCCTCCCCTCCTCCCCTCCGAAGACCTGGGCGAACAGCCAGGTCTTTCAGGCTCGACGGAACGCCAGCAGACCTGGGGCCAGGCGGGCTTCCTCCAGTAGGGAGTTCCAGAGTCGCGGCCCAGCCACTGAGAACACCCTCTCCATTGTGGCCCCTCGTCTCACCCAGGGGACCTCCAAGAAGATGCCCCCAGTGGACCAAAGGGATCACTCTGAGGCACGGAGGGTGAGGTGGTCCCCGAGGTATGAGGGGCCCAGACCGTGCAGGGCTTTATAGATGGACCATTAGAGACAGATCGATAGCTCACCTGGGAATCAACTTCTAAAGATGGTTTCTTGAAGAGGGGCTGAACCACTGCCGCCTTAAGTAGCTCAGGCAGTCGGCCCTCCCCAAGGGATGCATTAATAACCTCGGCCAGCAATGGCCCAACCATCTCCCAGCTGCCCTTAACCAGCCAGGATGGGCAGGGATCAAGTTCACACATTGTGGTCAGAACAGACCCAAGCACGTCCCCCGCATCAGCAGGCATCACCAATTGAAACTGATACCATAAACATGGACCAGACAGAACATTCCAACCTCAGGCTCTGGTTCTGTCCCAAGGGCAGAGTTGAAGTCACATTAATTGCGAGCAATTTTATCCATGAAGTACATCATAAACATGTCACAGCAGGCCATGGAAAACTCAATATCCAGGTGGAAGGAGGCTGGACTGAACAGACTCCTCACCACCTGGAAAAGCTCTGCCGGACGTGACTTTGCAGATGCTATGATGGCAGCAAAGAACCGCTTCTTTACTGCCCTCACGGCCACAGCAGAGTGCCTCAGAAACAGCCTATGTTGCAATCAGTCATCTTCAGTGCAAGTCCGGCACCACCACGGCTCCAGTCGTCTCCACTAGCGCTTCAGCCACCCGAAGTCCTCCGTAAACCAAGGCGACTTCTGGTGCCGAAATGCTGGGAGCAGACTTCTGGGGGCCACTCAATCAATAGCTCCAGCCAACTGGTCGCTGATGTCATCTGGTAACTCCCCCAGAGCTGCCTGAAATCCAATGGGATACATCAGCCTCCAAGGGCGGACCATCCAAACTGGTCCCACACCCCTCCGGTCAAGTAGGTGCGCTGAGAGAAAAGGCCAAAGAAGGTAATGAATTATCTGACCATGACAAGGGTGAACTAATAACACCCCCAACCATTGGACCCCCTGCCTCAAGGTCAGTGCAAAACACCAAGTCCAGAGTATGCCCCCATTCATGAGTCAGGCCCACTACCACCTGGGACAAGCCCATGGTTGCCATGGTGGCCATGAACTCCTGCTCCTCCCCATGCAACCTGGCCTCGGTGTGGACATTGAAATCCCTCAAGACAATAAGCCTCGGGGATTGCATGATCAACCCCAAGATCAGGGCAGCTAGAGCAGTCAGGGACACCACTGGGCAGTGGGGTGCATGGTACACCAGCAGAATCTCAAACCTGTCCTGAGCCAAACTCTCCCATTTGTCCTGGGCCAAAATCAACCATGAGATATTTATTTATTTATTTATTTATCACATTTCTACCCCGCCCCTCCTAAAATAGCTCGGGGCGGCTTACAATAAAAACAACCACATATATAAAATACAGCTAAAACAGTTAAAACATTCCAAAATACAAACATTAAAAGTATTAAAACAGGGCCGGGAATCATGATAAAACAATAAATAGGGTAGGGGAGATAAAACTCCCTAACCCCCCTCCCCCCCCTCCCCAAAGGCCAGGGCAAGATGGAGATGGAGGCATTCTATCCCAGGCTCAGTTTGCACAAAAAACCTCCTCACAGGCAAACTGTCTCAAAATACAGTAGCTACACCCCCACTCCCCAGTCCCTGAAGCATAGGCTGATGCTGGACAGAATACCCGGCTGGAACAAGGTCAGCCAGAATTGGCCCTGACTCATTGTCCAGCCAGGTCTTGGTGGGTGAAAACAGACATGACGCTAACCACCCTTTAACCACCCTTGGTGGTTATTTATGCATATTGCAGGGCCGTATTGGTGCCCTATGCAGTCCTGCAACATGCATAAATAACCACCAAGGGTGGTTAAAGGGTGGTTAGCGTCATGTCTGTTTTCACCCGGTGATGCAAACAAGGTCAGCAGCCTCACCCAGGATAAAATCCCGGATGACAGATGACTTACTGGCTACCGACTTTGGATTAAGCAGTAACAGCGAAAGGTCAGAGGGCCCAGATGCTTCAGCCACCTGAGCTGGGGCAGGATGAGAGAGGGACAGGCATCCGACAATGATCCCTCAGCTCATGATGACAATGCCTGCCCCAGGGACCATAGTTCCCGTGACCCCAGAAGGACCCCCTCAGACCACCCTCCGGTGGCTCCTCCACCAGGGCGGTGGCAAGGAGTACCCTCCCCAACTCCCACCCTGCAACTCTCACCCCATCCCCCCCTCTCACAGAGGAGCACTGCCTGCCATAGCTTGCCATACCCAACTCTCACTGTGGGGTAGGCTAACGTCCCCACATCCCCAGAACCATCTTCCCCCCTCTCACCAGTTCTCATGGTCCAAGAAGGAGGAAACCCCCCCCCCAAACCTCCCACAACCAACCCCAGTACCAATAACCCACGTCTTTCCTCCAAACTCCTCCAATAAAAATACCCCACTAAACCCTACTACTCCCTTATCTTACCCTCCCCTTAACCCTAACTTGCCCTTCCAAAATAACCCCTGATAACCACCCAACCACATGCACACCCACCTAAAACACCGACCCCCAATACCACAACCAATCAGCTTCTCCTGGCCACCTGGTCCTCACCGAAAGGCCTTGCCAAAGTATGGTGTCTAGCTAGGACCCAGAGGACAGGTAAATTATTATTGTAGTGAAAACTAAAGGGTTTTTAAAAAAACCTCAAGCTCTCATGAATGTTGGGGGTATTGCTCCTGATTAGGGCTGATGTGACAGCAGCTTTTACCGTGCCGCAATTCCATTCCGCCATTTCGGAATTGCCCGCGCCACACCGCGGCTTTTCTGCGGACATTCCGCTAATTCCGCTGGCATTCTGCAAATTGTGGAATTGCGGAAAAATTGCGGAAACTGTCGGAAAACCACTGTTCCGCTATTTTGTGACACTGGCAGAATGGCGGAAGTAGCGAAAATCTCATGTTTCCGCTATTTTGCGAAGCCTGTGGAAGTAGCAGAATGAAATTAGCGGAACTGCGGAAGTAGCGTAATGAAACTAGCGGAATGAAAGCCTCTGCCATGCCATACCACTAATTGCGGAAACGCTGTTTCCGGCAGAAATAGCTACCACTGCGACATTCCGCTACAGCCCTACTCCTGATTTTTTCAGAGGGTGCAGGGGCAAGCCTGGCTAGCTACCTTGGGTAGATTCTCAGCTGACAGGTGTCCTTGCAGACCTACTGGCTGCCGTGCTCCATGGAAAATGCTGGTCCTGTTCAATTTAGTGGCAAAGCTTTAATGGAGCTGTGGTAACTGGCACTACCTAAGGGGTTGGTCCTGAGCCCACTGAAGCCAACAGAAGTTTAGCCATTGACTTGAACAAAGTCAGGATTGCACCCCAAGAATCTCGGTGTATTGTTGCTGTGTTCCTGTCATGCTGAGACCAGGTGACACCGTTCCACCCAACTCATCAGCAGTTACTCTTTGCCCCGGATGGTGCTGGTCATGATCCCAGCATGCAGTTTGTCCATGAAAAGAATTTCAGCTGCACAGGCCAGATCCCCCCACCCTAACTGGCATAGGCTGGTGTCATTCCATTGGCTTTAATGGGGCGATGACGATTCATGCTTACCGGGGAATCTGGCTTGATGTCTTTCATCCTTCACTGAGCCCCTCTCAAGCCCCTCTCAGACCATAGATACCAGTTCTATGTTCAACGTGTAAGAAAAGCTGCGTGCTTCCAAGACCCAGACAGAGCCCAGATGTCCGGCTCAGCTGATGCTCCTTGTTTCCCTGGCCCTCGCCTTCTTTCATACTCAGCATGGGCTGCTGCTCCACAAACAAATGGCATCATGGCCAAGACAGAGCAAAAGCAGGAGGATTTACTGAATTCTTGGCTCCAGTTCCATGATTTGTAATGGCGTGTTGGAGAAGTGTAAGGGTTGCATGGGGAGTTCTTTTCCAGCTCTCGCTGTGGCTCTTCCAAGTTTTGGAGCAGGCAAGGGAGAGTTTATAGCCCAACCATTGTAGAGCTGGCTTCACTGGGGAAATAAAGTCACCTGAAAAAGGAAGGCGGCCTTTTCCTTCAAGTCTTGTGCTTAGCAGACTGTCCCACCAGCTCAAGCTGAAACAAATATCCACGGTGAATGCTGAATGCATAAGTATCTGGGTTAGATATTTCAGTTTGGTCATTTCAGTATTTTGGTTACTCCATCTCAGAACTATGGCCTTTGGGGTCCCTTCCAACCTTAAGTACTATTATACCCATGATTAGAACAACATGAAAAAGTGGGGCTGTCTACAAGACCTGGATAGTTGTGACGGTGGTGAGATACAAACCATGGAACACCTTCCATTCTGTCAATTCCTGGAGGAGTTCTCTATTGCAGAGGACCTTGCCAGGGCCACAGATCGAGCTAGATCATGTGCCCAGCACATTTCTTACTTCCTGGTGCTGTTGCTGCCTGCCACTCCAGGGGGCAGCAGTTCACAGAGAACCAGGACGGTGCTACCATTTTTGTGGGGTGAGGCCAATGTCCACCTTGGGAGGGCCACTGCTTAGGGAGACCCTGCCACCTTGCCCTTAGAGAGGGGCTATAACTCTGAGCCTGAACCCACTACAGATTTGCTACACTAATGGACTGAGGGGCATGCTTTCACATTTGGATTCTGTGATATGAAGTAGGGCTGAATGAGGGGACTCACAATTTTGATAATGGAATAAGTACTTGGGTGAGAAACAAGCATTGTCGCCATTTTGGTTAAGGGCAGTGGATTGTGCATTCACAAATGGCTACTGCCCTTAACCAAAATGGTGGTGATGGTACTGCCACCATTTTGGTTAAGGACAGCAGCCATTTCTGTGCATGCGCAAAGATTTTTTTTTTAAATTATTTTTATTTTATTTTCTCATCAAGAACTTGGTGAAACAGTCCCAGTTCTCAATTTGTCTGGGACAAACTGAGATTTCTAGGTTTTGCAAGATCTCATTTCAACCTTATTAGTATGAGGCTTTGCCAACAAATTCAGAGTAGTATCTACTCTGGGCTGCCAGCCCTCCCCCCCCAGGTGTGTTGCGGGTGGGAGGAGACTGTCAAGGAGCTGCAAATACATCTGTTTGTGCAGCTGTGTGCCCAGGATGGGATCATCAAATTCAACATACATGGGCTTTGCACGTATTTATCATTGTGTCTGGCAACACCCACTGTCTGTCAATGAGCATAGATGGGCCTAAAACCCAGGATTTACATGTCTCTAAGTGACTGTACAAAGTACAAGCCTACATCATTTCTCATAGAAAAAGGGAAGATAAAAAAGAATATATGACTTATTCTCCACCTTGGTCAGAAAAGTTTCCTCCCCACTCCTTGACTTTTACGATCTCCTCGTAAACCACCTCGTTCCCTCCCTCAATCTGCAGTTCCTAATTCCATTCTCTTTTTCTTTCTCCAGTTATTGTCCTAATGGCTGAACGTCTTTGATTTACTCGATACACAATGATGCCTTTATGCCAAGGCGGCTGCTACTGCTTTGCAGTTTCTGCTGCCTGCTATTATTTATTTATCAGCGCCCCTGACAGCAGAGCATCTGGACGTGTTGCATGTTTAAAGAATAAGGACTCCCTCAGTGTAGTTCTCAATGAGGAGCTGACCTCACCCTCTCTGTACAGAAGGCCTGTTCCAGGGTGGGACCATTGAGTGTAGGGTGCCTTGGGGGTGCCTGTCAGGTGATGCAGTATTGTATGGTTCTGTGGGTGTATAATTATCTATTGTTGTTCTGTTTAGTTTATACTTTGATTAGGGGCATGGGAGAGCTCACTGGACAGCAATACACTAAGGGGGGAGGTTATGTTGGAGCAGGCAGTCACCCTTTTAGGAGTGGCATGCTTACCATTAGAGTTGCCATCTCTCCCTGGGTTTCAGGCATAGACTCCTGAATTTGACCCAGAGTCGCTGGGTTCTGAGGGAAGCCTCAGTTTTTTTGTGTCAACCAGGGTTTTCCTCAGTAACCCAGGGAATTTTGAACTTTTAGGCCTGTCAGAAAGGGGTAGGACCATAGGGACTTTCCTGTCCCCTTCCTAACATGTCCCTGCTCCTATATACTGATGACATGATGCTCTGCAGAAGCATCATGATGTCATGATGTTCCATAAGGGGCAAGGTTACATCAGATAGGATCATGATAGTCCATTTGTCATGCCCCCTTTCCAACATGGCCCCACCCCCACAGAGTATTGTGTCATCATTGTGTCCTACAAGGGGCAGGGCTATACCAGAAATGGGCATGATAACTCCTTTGCTCCACCCTCATTGGCATGACTCTGCCCCCTCTGGGTGACAGCCCAGAAAGAGGATGTAGCCCTACTCACCACCTTTGGCCCACCCCCTCTTTGGTGTTATCAGAACAGCAGCACTGGAACCCAACCAGTTGGTGGCCAGCTATGAACCAGGCTACAAGCGCTGGTTCAAGAGGGCAGGGCACACGCTCTGGGAGCTGTCCAGGGTCCTGTTGAAAGGCCCAAGGTTGGGACCTGAGGGGGGGGGGGGGGAAAGACCTCTACATTTAGAGCATTGATCCCCAACTCATGCTCACAAACAGTGCCTTTTCATGTTGCTCACAACACCTCAACAAACAAATGCAAAATATTGAGATAGGAGGAAGAGTGTGACAGAGAAAGTGTTGGCATTTCAGAACCGGCAAGGAAAAAGGTTAAAATGCACCCAGTGCTCTCAAGGCTAAGTGGGGTGTGGGGCCTGGAAGATGCCTGGAGCTGCAGCTGCAGGTGGGAAAAAACCATCTTGGGTAGGTTTCTTAGAGAGAAAAGAGCACTAAAAACAAAACAGAGATAACCACCAAAATTGTTTATATTTAGTTTTTACTTTATTTTTTTCTGCTTACCTACAACCTTAGAACAAAACCTATTTGTATGAGTTAACTTCCAGAACGAAGTTGTGGCTTGCCATACATTTTGAACATTCAAAGTCACTCTTGACCACAAGTTTGGGGACCACTGATGTAGAGGGACTTTGCTAGGAGCCTCCAGTGAGGAGCTTACCAGGTAAAGGACCGTGTGGGTTTGGTTGCACCATTTTAAGTTGCTGGTGAATCTGTGCATCTTTGGTTCATGAATGAAATTAGAGTGACACGTGGTGGAGAACCAATATGGCATTGTTATTTTGGACCTGGATCCTGACAACACTTACCCTGTCTTGTTTGTCCTCTTACAAAACATATCAGCCTGCTCCATGCAAAATTCCTCCAAAGGCCAGGCCCTAGCAAGACACTATTGCATATTCCTTTTCCCAAGCATGTGTTTAATTATAATAAACCAAAATACTTCCCAAGAGTGTTATTTTGGGAGAGACGGTCTCTTTTTGGGTGATGAATCCCACTGTCTCTTTTTCAGGATGGGGGGGGGGGTCCTGGGATTCCAGCCACCTCTTTCTTTGCTGCCCCCCAGGAAACAAGAGGTTTAGGTACCTCTTGATACAGTTGGGAGTGTTGGGAGGTATGAAGTAAGTGCACCAGCCCCCACACTCACTCTCAGCTCACCCCACTTGTCGCCTGCCAGCCCCCACAGGCTGCAGCCCGCTCTCCTGAAGTGTGGACTTCCAACCTCTGCCTTCTTGCATGGCTACCTGAGCTGAAAAACTAGGTGGTCACTGGTCAGATATGCAAATTATAGTGGGCACTTATGAGAAATAGAGGTTGCGGGGCAACCTGTATTTCTTATGTGCCCACTATAATTCGCATATCTGGCCACCCTATGGACAACTCTCTTCTCTTTTGTGTGAGTGCTCTGCCCCTCTGTGCCTAGCTTTTGAGCTCTTGGGTCTGACCATCCCTAGAAAGCCCTGTACAGCAGGGCTCAGAGACAAGTTTCCTATTAGATACTAAAGAAAGAAATCTTTTTTAAAAATTAAATTAAATTAAAAATCCCACTTATACTTGGGTTTGTTTCCCCCCACTATTTCCTGAAACATCAAACTAGTCCCCAAATGGAGAAGAGACTGGTGAGGTGTTCTGGTGTCTGGGTACTATCATTGTATGTCAGGTGCTGGACCGGTAGGTCCTGCACACCTGGGCTGATTGTCATATTTGGGGTTGGGAAGGAAGTTTCCCCCAGGTTAGATTGACAGTTGATTCTAAAGGGTTTTTCCCCTTCCCCTGCAGCGTGGGCTCACTTGTTTAAGACACCTGGACTTTTCTTTGTAAGATTTGTTTCAGGCATCAGGGTGCTCTGGTCTCCCTCAATCTCTGCCTGTGACAGATTTTTATTATAGGCTCTGTTTCATGTTGGCTTTGGGTCTGGTGCATCCTGCTTTAGTGCAGGGGGCTTGACTAGATGGCCCTTGGGGTTCCCTTCCAGACTTGTGACTCTATGATGCTACGCTTCAAGGCTCTTGGGCACTCTGATGCAGGCTCCTCCCCGCTGAGACTGGCCTCTTCCTGGTGGGCCTGTTTCCTGTGCTCCTTGTTCAGGCTTTTAGCTACCTTTGCCCTTGGTGGGTCAGCAGCAACTTCTTCCTGTCTTCTCAAATGGGAGCCATTAGACATCCCAAATGGTTGGACAACAGCCCTCTCACCTTGCCAAAACTTACTGTCAGGGCCTTCCCCAACAGTACTTAAGGGTGGTCTGTTACAAGACCCAAAATTTAATACAATAAAGGCACTAGGAGAGGAGGGCTGAAATATCCCTCCGACTCAAAAAGGGCATTGCCCAACACCAACCAGTTCAGGTGCGTGTTGCATGGACTTGAACTTATTGCATTGCATTCTGCTCCACTGCACTTCATTGTACTGCACTGCGTTTAGCATTAAGTTGTATTGCATTATACAGCACTGCATCACATCACATGGCACTGCACTTCTTTATGTTGGATCACATTTCTCTACACTGCCGTGTAGTGAGCCCCACTGTATTAGTCTGCACACATTAGGGTGCATTGCTTGTATTTCATCACACCTCATTGCACTGCAGTGCATTATATTGCATTACATTATGCTGAATTGCCTTGCCTTGCATTTTCCCAGTTGCTTTATTTTTGCACTGAATTAGCTGCATTGCATTGTCCTGTATTGCTCCACATAGCAGCACATTCCATATCAATATCTGAATTATATTATGCAACGCAATCTTACATTGCATTGTGCCATATTGCACTTCCTTACCCTTCATTGCATTGCACCACAATGCATCATTCTGCATTGTGCTATCCTGCTTTTCATTGCATTGCATTGCATTATATTACATTTTTTTATCCTTTATTATATTGCCAGTTGGGAGACTATATAGCCTCATGGATAAGGAATTGACTTTAGACCTGTGAGACCAGAGTTCAAATCCTGTCACAGCTCTGATTGCACTGACTGACCTTGGAGAAATCATTGGGTGCAGGCACATGAGATGACCACTGCCCCTTGGGCAGCCTTACCCCACTAGGGGTAGCCTTGCTACATAATGCAGTGTATTGTGTAGCTGCCAGATTTTTCCCTCTGTGATGGGGCAGACAGCTAGCTTCTATGTGCTCAGGAAAAGGCCAAAATGGGGTAAGGGTGCCCAAGGTGTGGCAGCTTGTCTGGTGTGCTGAAGACTGTGGCAGAGCTTTGAGAGGTGGCCACTTGGTCCAATCCCATGCAGCCATTTCATGGCTAGGGGTGGGATAATGGTAGAAGTGTGGCCAGGTGCCTGCTGATGTGGTTGGTGCCTTGGCCCGCCCCATTCGGTGGTGGTGGGAGATCTGACAGCATCCCATGTGTCAGGCTCCCCCACACGGTGCTTCCCAGCTGCCCTGCTCCCTGTGCTGGCCCCGCAGTGTGGTGGATGTGCTGGGCCGCATGGGGATCAGGCTTTCTGCAGCTTGTGTGGCTGCACCCATCATCTCTCAGCCTCAGTTTCCCTGTCTGTAAAATGATGACCTCCCTCAAAGGGTTGTTGTGAGTCTGACCCAGATAAGAATTGTAAAGCATTCCAAATGCTGAAAGGGCTATAGAAATACTTATTAATAATTATACCACAATGTGCCAATTTGCTTTGCATTTCCTTATCCTTTATCACATCGCACTACCTGCATTGCTGTTTCCCTGTTCTAGGGAATATTACATTTCCCTATTCTACTTTGCATCACATCATGTTACATTATGCTGTGTCGCACCATTCCAGTGCATTGCATTGCCCTTCTTCCCATTCTGTTGCGCTGCGCTGCATGATTCTACTGCTCCTCCTTGCATTGCGTTCACCTAAGGGGACGGTACAGTGCAGGAGGTGAAAGAGCAACAGTTAGACAGTGACACCCTCTTGTTTTTCCGAGTGCCAAGCAGACAGAGCGATGTGAATCTCCACTTCATCTTGATGTTTGCATTAACCCAGCTGTCACCAGCAGCTTCCTCGGAGTCATGTGCTGCTGGGAGCATGTTGCAGTCATTAGCTTTACAAGTTTGGCAGAATCCTCCAAAGGCTGCTCAATCAAATGATTCAGCCTTGTTAAATTCACAAGTTGTTTTATATATCTATAATAATAATTATTATTATTCTGTGCTCCTCCGGGATCCGATATTATCAACAATTTATCCAAACAATATCCCAGCCCTTTCCCAAGCCCATTAAATTAAAGAGCCTGGCATAGGATTCTGCCTTGCTATTCTCAGGGCAACACCCCGGGAGGCTTTCGGATCGCATGCCGGTTCAATTGCATTCGGCAGAAACGGCTTCGCCATTGCCCACCGCAGCACGATCTTTTCCGCAGACACTTCACGCTAATCCAGTTTGATCTGCAACTTCCAACAGCCCCAGCGGAGCAGCAGTGAGAGAATGAATGTGTCAGGCAGATGCGAGGAGGGGGTACCCCCGGCAAAAGGAGATTACAAGAGAGCGATGGTATCCGAGAGCGACTGAAACTGACAACACTCTCCCTGGGGGAACTGGGGCCTGTCGTTGCCATTAGATGCTCGAGCAGGGAGGAGGGAGCAAGAGTTAAAGGCTCCTCATTAAAGCCCTCCTGTCAGGGCATTAATACCTAAATGCAACCAGCAAATACATTAGCAGGGATCCCACGGGGGTTGTTGGGCCTCTTTTATTTGATGGGCTTAATTAATTTACTTCTCTCTGCACTGCCGCTTCCCACATCCGCGCCTCGCTGCCTTCTCATCTGCTCCTCCACCAACTTGGTGCTTTCTCTGATTTCCCCAGCAGAGGTGCTGTCTCCTATGGGCCAGAGAGCAGCTACCCCCCTCCACAGAACTTGCCTTGCTTCCCCAAAATGCTTCAGATCTAGTTCTGCTGCCCTATAAGAATAACTCTGCCTCATTCCCATGGCCTTTGTGGCAACCCCAGTCAAGGCTGCAAACTGATAAGCAGCATGGCCCCAAATCAGCTTAGGAGACCACTGAATGGGTGCTCAGTAAGAGGTGCATGGGGCCTGGATCAGGCGGCCAGTTTCTGAAAGGGAGCATGGAGCTGTCAGAGGGATTTTAGTGCTACCAACCTCTCCCATATGCTGGGCATGAGGCTTCAGGGAAGGAGATCCACCACGGACACCCTAAAGCCCACATTATGTGGGCCCATCCTCCTGACCACGCTGCTCCAGAACACGGAGAAGGCAAGGGCCTGCCTGCCCAGCCTACCCCCTGGGTGGAGTGGGGAGCTGTGGTGACAGTCCCTTGTCCTTGCTCCCAAGGCATTGGTGTACCTTTAGGCTAAATATAGGAGGGGATGTCTTTAAGCCTCAGGAAGCAAATCCTCGATCCATTAAAGACAAGTCAATGAGAACTAGGCCATTGACTCCCTCAGATGCCCTGATTCTCTGGGTTAGCTAAAGCCTACAGGCATCCTTGGCTGCTCTGAAGAAATTGGGGTCTGCAAGTGAAACCCACTCAGAGAGGTGGGCAACCTTACCTGTTTTCAGGAGCCAGGTCCTTCATCTCAGAGGGGCTTCCAGTTCAGAAGACGAATGGGCTGCTGGTGTTGCTGCCTTTAGCAGGAATTGTCTGGAGCTTGGTGCATCCTGCGGACTGAGGATTCCCCTTTTCTGATAGTTCATCAAATTCTCTCTGCTGTACGAGGGGTGGGGGGTGGAGGTGGGGGCTTTGTTTAGAAACACATCAGGTGGACTCTGAAAGAGAAAATGAACTCTCAGTGGCAGGTTGCGGCGCAGTTTAATATCCTGCTGTTTGGGCCAGGCAATCTCCTTTTATCTGAAGGGAAATAAACCGAACTGCCGGGAGGTTCATACCAGAGGATTGATGGTGTCTGTCTAGGCTTATTGTCCAGGATAAAGCAAAGACTGTGTTGCTCTCCAGAAATTTTTTTATAGCTGGAGTAAACCTGGGCAATTTGTAGAAAGGGGGGGAGATCAGGGGGGCAAACAGAGAGCTGGCAACAGAACAGATGGTCTAAAGGACATTGCAAAGGCATTGAGAGTATGACAGCACCTGATGGGCTAGGTGTGCCCCATGCAGATGTGTTAGCTCCAGACCACCTTAAGTGGCCTGCCCTTCAGCTGATTCATCTCAAGAAGGGAAGGATAAGTTAAAGACTAGAGTAGATATGTTCTTGGAGGATTCCCATTAATGGCTAATTAGCCAGTAGAGGTAACCTCTGACTGTCAGGAGCTGGGAATGAACAGCAGGGATTAAATCACTCCACTATGACCTGTTGGGTACTTCTCCGAGGTGACTGAGAATGGCCACTATCAGAGATAGGATGCTGGGCTGAATGGACCATTGGTCTGACCCAGTATGGCATTTGTGTTCTTAATGTAGAGTCTCATTCTAGTAAGATGCTGGGTTTGCAAGCATGGCAGGGTCACAGAAATAATTATTTTCTGACTAGCACTACCCCCAGCATTGTGGGAGTGGAGCAATAGATGCAGAGAAAGAGTGGAAATGGATTTCAAGGCTGGAGAGGCACAAGGTAGGAGAGGCTGTGAGAGGCCTGGTATAGCCAGGTGCTAAGGGTTTTGAATTATATGATACATTAGGAATATAAGTAATCTCGGCATTGATATTTTTCTGAAACCATTTTATGAAATGTAAAGGTGTTTGATGGTCTATATTATCTGTATAAAATATTATACATTGGGATGGGCAAATAGTAATTATATGAGCTAGGATAAAAGCTTAGTGGCTTGCAAAATTGTGTTAGAAGGTAATTCAAGATGTGAATTCCAGCACAAAGTTATCAGGCCAATATACATTCACCTAGATGAAGAATAGATAGTTCTTTGCATGGGGAAAATGAGTTGTGGCTTGCCTTCAGGGACTTCAGGGACACAGCCAAGTAGAAGGAACCTCCAAAATCCAGGATGGTAAGACAAGAACGAATGTGGATTAGTGGGAAGAGGATTGGCCTATACTTGAACTTTTATTAAAATTCATGTACAGGATTAATTCAAAACATTAATTACAAAATTACAGAAAGACAAAATGAGAAAATAAAAAGTTTTGCATAAAAAAAACAAGGAAATACCAATTGTAAAAACTTTAAAACAGGTAATTTGGCTCCCAGCATGGCTGCCCCATCCATGGAGGTGACCACCCAGTGTTCCGTTCTCTACACTGGCTGCCTATTGTCTCCCGGACCCGATTCAGGGTGCTGGTGTTGACCTATAAAGCCCTAAATGGCCTAGGCCCCACTTACCTGTGGGACCGCCTCATGCCTTGGGCCATGGTGCAGTCCCTGCTGTCGGCTGATGATGCCCAACTAGAAGTCCCCCGGGTTTCCTGGGTGGCGATGATAGGAAGGGCGTTCTCAGTGGCTGCTCCTAAGCTGTGGAACTCCCTCACGACAGAGGCCCACCTGGCCCAAGACCTCGCCTCTTTCCGGAGACAGTGTAAGACTTGGCTTTTCCGCCAGGCCTTTGGAGAAGGAGACAGGTAGGGTGGGTTAGGGTTGGGGGGGAAGTGCCTGATGTTTGGTCTGCTCTTCTAATGAGTTTATAAGTTTTAATAAGCTGTATAAGTTTTATAATGGTTGTGTATTTGATTTTAATTGTTGAATTGTATTTTAAATTTTTGAAGAGTATTTTGAATATGTTGTGAGCCACCCTGAGCTGCTATTGTGAACAGGAGGGAGTGCGCTACAAATGCAATAAATAAATAAATAAATAAATAAATAAATAAATTAATGAAATAGTACCAGGATTGGCCTAGAACAAACCGAGAACAAAATAACACAACAGAACAATCAGTGGAACGACAGCCCTCCCTGCCTATAACGTAGGCCCCAGAACCCTGAGGGTGGGTCCTGGGACTGGAGTGGCTGGCTGCTTCTTGATGCGGTGGAATGACGGCTCCCTGTGAGTGGAATGACGGCCCCGAACCCTGACGGTGGGTCCTGGGACAGGAGTGGCAGCTTCTGGATGAAGTGGTATGACAGCCCTCCCTGCCTATAACGTAGGTCCCAGAACCCTGATGGTGGGTCCTGTGGCTGGAGTGGCTGCTTCTTGATGCCGGGTATAACACCTAAATCTATATAATCTAATCTAAATAAATGAAACTATGGAGGTAAATGTGTGAAAATAAATGGGTGAAATAGGAGGAGGATGGCAATGGATTGAGAGGAACACAAACTGCTGGGAGAGGGAGACTTCTGAAAACGCCTGCTGACTGAATCAGTGGCTAGCTCAGAACGAATTGGAAGGGAGGAGGGCAATTACTTTTGTTACGTTACTTGCATTGGTGGAGCAGCAGCAGAGGCCCAGCCAGGGCTTGGTGGCTGGCACCCCTATTTGGCCAGGCATTGCAGGCTGCCAGGCATTGGTGGAGCAGCGGGAGAGACCCAGCCAGGGCTTGGTGGCTGGCACCCCTACTCAGCCAGGCATTGCAGGCTTGCATCCTATTTGCCAGATCTGAACAAGCTCTTCTGACAATTGGTAAAGCCTTGCCCGATGGTGAATCACGTGGCCACCCAGTAGCAGACATTGGATTGTCGGGGCACAGTACCTGTGGCACATCAGAGGCAGCATTGGCAGCAACAGCAGACATTGGATTGCCCGGGCACAGTACCCGTGGCACAGCAGAGGAAGCATTGGCAGCAGCAGTAGGCATTGGATTGCTGGGGCACAGTACCCATGGCACAGCAGAGGCAGCATTGGCAGCAGCAGGTATTAGATTGCCAGGGCACAGTACCTGTGGCACAGCAGAGGCAGCATTGGCNAGCATTGGCAGCAGCAGGTATTAGATTGCCAGGGCACAGTACCTGTGGCACAGCAGAGGCAGCATTGGCAGCAGCAGCAGACATTAGATTGCCTGGGCACAGTACCCATGGCACAGCAGAGGTGGCATCAGCAGAAGCAGCATAGATTGGATGGCCAGGGCACTCTATTGTATAATGCAAGGTGTCCTCTATTGCACCCATCTGGCAGGGGAAGTATCTTTGACTTCTGGGGATACCTAAACGTCTTCCCATAAGGAAAGCAGTGGGCATTTGTTCACAGTGTAGCCTGCGTAAGGGCTATCTTGAGCTTATGTTTAATATCTATGGTTAAATAATACTTCAAGCTTCCATCTAGCTTCCACAAGGTGTATAAAGGAGCTGTTCTCAAATGATGGACCACAGCAATATCCTATTGTAGTGAAATGTCCCTAAACCTTTGTACCACTAGGGATTTTTTATGAGCAGAAAAAAAGCAGTCATCATTGTTAAAATAGTAACCCAGATCGACCTATACACTCTGTGTGGGCAGAGCCTGCTGCCTGTTCATCAAGGGAATGAAACTGGAGGGTCCATAGAAGAAGGAGTGATTGACAGTGAAGTTATAGAGGACACAGAAAGTTTTACCCATGCAGAGATAGTGTGGAACTTTGTCTCCCTCTAATGGCAGGTCAGTGTAAGAGGGTAATGAGTCAGCAATTGGACTGAGTAACTGGGGTAAAATAAATAAGAGCTGCCAGACCAGGTCAGAACCATGGTCCATCTAATCAAGATTCCTTCCTGACTGCAGCCAGAACCAGATGCTTCAGGACTATGAAGGAGTGAGCCATCTCCTGCTGCTCACCCCAAGCTTCTGGCAATCAGAGGTTCAGGATCACTGTTCAACATGAGGTTGCAATAGGACATTTGTTAGGCAGCTCATTTCATGCTTTCTGTTTTAGCTCAGTCTGTAGAGGCTCCTGCTGCTAATTCAGAAAGTTCTTAATTCGAATCCCATTCTTGGCAGAGCAGGGGTTCTGTTACATTAATTCCCTTCATACACCCCGGTTAATGCCCCTGCACATTGGAACCTGCAGGGACAAAAAGCTAGAGATTTACACACTGTACCATTGATCTATCTCAGTCTGTCCATCCTCCCTAATATCTGTACATCAATCAGAGGCATCCTTGAGCATGGCGGATTGGTACAGCCACACAGGGCTCCATGCTAGCAGGGATCCCAAGAGGGTCTTTGAGTGCACTGAACTGCAATAGGCCTTATACTAGAAGGGACCCAACCAGGGTCTTTGGGTGTTTTTAAACAAAATGTGTTCACACATGGTTCCCACTGTCCACACGTCCAACTGTTTGTGTGACGGTGGTGCGTGGGGAGGCATGCTCCTGTGACCCACGCAGTGGTCACCCATGGCCATGAATGGCACACTCCTGAAAAATCCAGAGTGTCCCGTGGGGGTCAGAGTGTCCACCTCCATGGATGGGGCAGTCATGCTGGGAGCTACTTGTCCGAATCGCTCCCTGTGCAAGTTGTGTGTGTGGATACCCCTCCCCAAGGTCACATCACTCGGTGGCCACAGATCCCCTCCTCTCGTGGCGCTTGTTCAAAAGCACCCTTTGAGTGCACAGAATGCAATGGGCTCTGCACTAGGAGAGGTCCCACCAGGGTTGTTGAGTGCACTGACCTATAATGGGCCCTGTACTAGGAGGGGCTCCACCAGGGTCGTTGAGTGCACAGAATACAATGGGCTCTGCACTAGGAGGGGCCCCACCAGGGTCTTTGAGTGCACTGACCTGTAATGGGCCCTGCACTCGGAGGGGCCCCACCAGGGTCTTTGAGTGCACTGACCTGTAATGGGCCCTGCACTCGGAGGGGCCCCACCAGGGTCTTTGAGTGCACTGACCTGTAATGGGCCCTGCACTCGGAGGGGCCCCACCAGGGTCTTTGAGTGCACTGACCTGTAATGGGCTCTGCACTAGGAGGGGCCCCACCAGGGTCTTTGAGTGCACTGACCTGTAATGGGCCCTGCACTCGGAGGGGCCCCACCAGGGTCTTTGAGTGCACTGACCTGTAATGGGCCCTGCACTCGGAGGGGCCCCACCAGGGTCTTTGAGTGCACTGACCTGTAATGGGCCCTGCACTAGGAGGGGCCCCACCAGGGTCTTTGAGTGCACTGACCTGTAATGGGCCCTGCACTCGGAGGGGTCCCACCAGGGTCTTTGAGTGCACTGACCTGTAATGGGCCCTGCACTAGGAGGGGCCCCACCAGGGTCTTTGAGTGCACTGACCTGTAATGAGCCCTGCACTAGGAGGGGCCCCACCAAGGTCTTTGAGTGCACTGACCTGCAATGGGCTCTGCACTAGGAGGGGCCCCACCAGGGTGTTTGAGTGCACTGACCTGTAATGGGCCCTGCACTCGGAGGGGGCCCACCAGGGTCTTTGAGTGCACTGACCTGTATGGGCCCTGCACTAGGAGGGGCCCCACCAGGGTCTTTGAGTGCACTGACCTGTAATGGGTTCTGCACTAGGAAGGCCCACCAGGGTTTTTAAATGTACCAATCTGCAATAGGCCCTGCATTAGGAGGGGCCCCACCAGGGTCTTTATGTAGGATCCTGTACTGTTTAAGCCTGACTTTGCCATCCATCCTCCCATACCCAAGGCACCCATCATCATGGCCCTGGCCCTCTCGCCAGTACACCCACCCATCCACACTCCACAGTTGTGTTGTCCTGGGCCCAGCTCCTATTGACTCACCACTGTCAATCCAACAGTTTATAAAGAAAGAAATTGTCTTTCATTCACCTGGATCTTGCTCTAGCTTCTTGTTAATCCCCGCTACGTGCCTAAGAGGATGGGGACACACCTGGGTGAATTAGCAGTGGGACTTCTCCTTTGCTACGGGTTAGCGTTTGCCTTTTGTTTAACATTGGTTCGGAGGTTATAAATATGCATTAAATTAAAGCATGGAAAGGGGGAGCCTCCCCCACCTCCAGGGGAAAGTCAGCAGGGCTTTGATTCAGAGCCGTGTGCTTGAGATGTCAGCAGCTGGGAAAGAGAAGCATTTCCCTTTGATCTCCATGTCCTTGACAAAGGCAAAGCTGAGATGGACTCCTATATTCAATGCCCCGTTCTTGCATTGGATGAGGAGAGCAACTTAGCAAAGGGGCAAGATTCCTGCTGGAGACAGGATCCTGATACATCAATCGGCATCAGTGTGGTATAGATACAAGAAGCAGACAGACAGATATCACAGAGTAGCAGAGTTGGAATAAACTCCAAGGATTATGTGGTCCAGCCCCTGACATTGAGCAGGCCCTGCTGTACCTACACCATCCCCTAGAGATGTCTGTCTAGCCTATTTTTAAAGGCTTCCAGTGATAGGGCCTCACAACCTCCCTTGGCAAAATGTTCCACTGCTGAACTATCCTGGAAGATCGAAAATTCTTCCTAATAATTAGCCTAAATCTTTTCTCCTTTAATTTAAAATGGATTCAATTAGATTAGATTAGGATGATGGAACGACCCCTGTCGACTACAATGGATGTCATCAGTTGTCATTGCACCTCTGTTGATGGCCCAAAGAGACCAATGCAGGAGGCACACAGGCTAGGGTTGCCACCTATGGAAATTTGTAAGGAACACCTATGAAAAATACATGTTGCATGTGCCTTAGGCACCAATGCAGGCCCTGCAACATGTATTTTTCATAAGTGTTCCTTACAAATTTCCATAGGTGGCAACCCTAACACAGATACCACCCAATCCAGGCCCAGGGGTCAGCACACCTTCCTTCCCATGCTCTCTCTGCCACGCCCCAAACACAGAACAGCCACAGTCCTCTTTTTTCGCTAGCTGCTAAGATCCTGGCTTGCAGTTGTCCACATTTCTGGAGATAAAGCCGCAGGAGTTGCCAGTTGGCTTTTGGATTCATTTTGTGATGCTTGAATTTTCCTCCAAGGATCTGATAGCTTGTCTAAATCTTTTTATAAAAGATGGCGTGACAGGGGAGCAGGCTGTTGGATTGACTAGCTCTTTGCAAAGTTGCAGGTAGTAGCTGAGGCCAAGGTGCTGGGGAGACAAGAGGACAGTGCCTGGAAGCCTCAAACCTGCACTCGGGCATGGCTGGGTCAGCCAAAGTCCCAAAACACTGAGCTCAGCTCAGGGAAGGCTGGCTGGGTGTGTCAGCAGGGGCTGAGAGGGAGCCCTGCTACAGGGACTCCGACTGCAGAGGTAATCAGTGCCTGGCCAGAGAGAACTAGAGGAAGCCAGAGCTGAGGGGAAGCTCTGCCAGTGGAGAGTCAAGCAGCTTGGAGCTGGGTTACCTTGAAGGAGCCTGTGGAAGGCTGTTCTGAGAACTGTGTGAGAGTGGTATGAACTTGGGTTCTATGTATGTGGATGATGGTAGAGGTTTGCACTGACTGTAAATAAAGACACTAGAGAAGAGCTAATTCCTGTGTGGGCCTGGGTCTGTTGGCCTGGATCCTGGAAGTCTTACGATGGACTTGGGTGACTGTTAAAGCTGGCTTTAGGGATACCAGTGTTGGGCTATATGAGAGCCAGTGTAGTGCAGTGGATAAGGTGCTGGCCTTGGTCCTGGGAAGCCAGGGTTCACAAATCTTACTCTAACCATGAACTCACTGGTTGGCCTTGGGCAAGTCACAACCTCTCAGTCTCAGTTCCTCATCCGTAAAATGGGAATGTGTGTGTCTGTCTCTCCATGCGTTCCCCTTACCTTTGTCCACCTTAGATTGTAAGTCCACTGGGCAGGGACCTGTCTCCAAAATCTGTGACTGTAAAGTGCTGCGTATGCCTAGTAGCGCTATAGAAATGAGGAGGAGGAGATACCTAGATAGATAGTTGGAGGGGGATTAACAGGTGGAATGAACAGAGGATGGGTGGTTGGCAGATGGACGAGAAAGATGTATGAGAAGAGCTGATAGATCCAGAGACAAACAGAGGAGTTCTCAGCTGTCATCCTCGCAGACCTGCTCCTTGCCACTCCCACTCTTCACTTCATTGTCACTGTGGCTGCTCCGGTTGCCTCCTACCATTTCTCCGTAAGAGAGATGAAAGCACCTGCCCACCCACTGTGATCACTTTGCCAAGCTTTGGTCAGCGGTAGGAATCTGAGAAGAGAGAGGCTGACAGTAGGGTTGCCACCTATGCACACTTTTAAGGAACACTGTCATGGGATTGTGGTCTCTCTACCCAGCTCTAGGCTGTCATTACTCAGTTTCCCTGGCTTGCAGCTCCCACTGGATCAGCTCTCTCTCCCTAGAGAACTGATTCAGCCTGCAACGGGTGAACCTTCTTATCACCTTTTCATCCTCAGAGTTTCCCAGCACAGACTCTTTCTCTCTAGGTTTGCCTGTTTGTAAACAGAGAATTAACCCAAACTGTGTCCGGCCAATGTTAGGATTAGCAATTCCACTAGACCATACTAAGTTCAGTTAAAAGAAATTTAATGAATAAATCATGAATAAGCATGCAGTACAAGATTATATTCGAGAGTGCAGAAATCAAAATAACATAACCAATAACGCATTCCTATCTGTACTTGGATTCTCCTAACTTAGACTTATCCTAATCAAAATCCAAGGCTATTTCAGTTCATGTCACAGCCAGTGGTGGAAAGCTTGGCTGGGTACAAGTCTTAGGGTTTCGAAAAGATCAGTCCTTACTTCATAGCTTGTTTGGTGCAAACCTTCTCTGGCTGGTAGGATGTGATGATCTTAATGATCTTGAAGCTCTTTGATGAATATGAAGCTCTCTCTTTGTCTTGTCTTCCCCTTTAAGTACTTTCCCAGGGTCCTTTGTTAGATTTTCCCACCAGGTGACTCTGTGCTTTCAGTCACGTCCACAGGAAGAAATCCATTTGCAACTCAATGGCCTATGGCTAGTGTCTGCAGAGGTGTTTAGGCCTTTTCTGATTACACACTCGCTCAAGGTCATGACTTAGCAGTTCGCCATTTCATGATGCAAGTTTCCAGTTCTCAGCTTTCACATTACATAGATGTTTAACCTTTACATATTTGTTAGACCTGTAGTCTACATATAGCCCTGTATCTCCTCATCACAGCTCCCCGCCCCTTCCAAAATATGTGAAGAGTGCAGAAAACAACCTGTATCCCAAACATGTTAAAGTGGGTGGTCTCTGCTGGACAATGCATCAGTTATCACATTGTGTTTGTTTACCCTTGATATACTCAATGTTCATCATCATAAACACTTATGAAAAATACATGTTGCATGGCCTGCATTGGCACCTAAGGTACCAATCCAGGCCCTGCAACATGTATTTTTCATAAGTGTTCCTTAAAAATGTACATAGGTGGCAAGCCTAGCTGACAGCCTATTCCAGGAGTGGCCAAACCATGCCTCAGCAGCAATAGGCAGTTCTCAGGCAATTCAAGTTCAGCTCTTAGCCAGGGCCTGTGGCCTGGGTCTGTGTTGCCTTAATGATCCTGTGTCTTACACAACATGGCATATGAGTCTTAGCACTGGAGTCCCAGAAGCTCCCAGGGCTGGCCCCAGGCATGTGCCACATGTGCAGCTGCACATGGCCCCATGGCCAGCTGGGGTCCCATGCTTGCCCGGATGGGTAGCAGGCTGCAGCCAGCAGCAGCGGGACACTGGGACACTGATCAGACTGGTAGATAAAGCTGTTTGTTTACAAACAACTCCTCCCCATGTGAGTGATCAAAAGGTTGTTACCTTGTAAAGAAGGTTCTTCGAGATAGCAACATGTTCTTGGGAGCAACAGGTTCTTGGGAGAAACATTCTCACAACTGGGTTGTGTATGCTCACCCTATTCAAATAATAGACCACGTGATGCCCTCCAGCTCCTCTACTATAAAAAGCAATCTTCCCCCCCTCAGAATGACAGTTCCTTCCAACCCTTTCTAAGAATATAAGAAAAAATTCCATGAAGGACTGGAAGGGTGGGTGTTGTGAGAATGTTTGGAGTCATCTCAAAGAACCTTGTTTACAAGGTAGCAACTTTCTGTTCTTCTTCGAGTGGCTCCTCACAGGCTATTTTTACATGGTGCTACCGGGCGGCGGAAGCACACGGCCACACACGTATCTCCACTCACCCCCCACTCATCCACACCCATGGAGTAACTGCCATTTCCCCCGGTTGCTCCGTGCGTGGCGACAAGTGGGGGGTGGGTGGGGATGCGTGTTAGGCAGGCATGCACGCACTCCCACACACCGTGGGCACATGCACCACATCATTTACATGGGGCTCCCCAACTCATGAACATGCAGAAATCTGCGTGTTCATGGGTGGGAGAGCCCCATGTAAAAAGGGTCGCATTCTCACAACTGTCTTACTTATATTATCTTAGGTAGGAATTTAGGATGTAGAGCAATATCTATTCTATCTTGGAAAATCTGCAAATATGGTTCTGTGATTATTATGGCTGCTATTTCACTAACTCTTCTTAATGAAGTTATTGCTAACAGGAATACTGTCTTTAAACCTGCACCCCATAACCAGTTCATTTGCGCCCCTCCATATTATCAATTCACGCTGCCCTGGGGGCACAAATTAAATAGTTATGGGTGGGGACAGTGTGAATTGATTACATGAGGGTGGGGACGCAAATGAACTGGTTATGGGGTGAGGGCAGTGTCAACTGATTACGGGGGCACAACTGAACTGGTTGTATAGTCTATTTTCATGGCATAATGTGCTTAATAGGCTAGCTGCATTTTGGGTGTCTTGTGTGTTTGATAGCAGCACCTCTGGATTGGTTGCACCGCATGCATGCACAAGGCACCGGCAGCACCGGCAGCAAGAAGCAACCGACCCTGGAGGCCAGGCTGGCTAAGATCCCCCCCAGTAAGGCAGTGGATGCAGTCAGTCTCTCTGTGCCTGCCTCACTGCCCACCCGGCTGCCCCTGCAATGGAACCACTCCTGGAGTGGTGGTAGATGCTCGGCTGGAGATGTGGGGGGTAGCATTGAGAGGCCATGCTTGTCTATGGCCGCTGGGAAGGGTGGATAATGGGAATCCTTCCTGTCCAGAGGGTGTAAAGTTTATGTAAATGTCCACATTTGCATAATTAGGTGTGGCATAATTATGCAAATTAGGCCCCACACAAAGACTTTGCACATGGCTTCACAGACCCTGGAGCCAGCCCTGGCAGCTCCTCAGAATCTCAGCAGCCAGGACCACAATGCTCTGCCAGACAACCACAAAGCAGGAGAGGCAGGGAGGAGGCAAGGCTGAGCCCGGGATACTTCAAAGGGAGGTGCACGTGTGCTTTATGGCTCTCGGCCATACGAAGATTTTGGTACGTGGCTCTTGGGGATGGGAACTTTGGCCACCACTGCCTTCCGGTAAATTAGGTAATCATTCCTCCTCAACACCGAAGCCCAGTTCATGGAAGAGAACAAAATTCAGGGAAGCCATATTATAATCCAGTATTTGGGAGCCAAGAGCCATACCTATAACCAAAATGGTGCTATAATGAGCATGCTTCAATATTGTGTCCTTGGGTGCATTGGATGGCCACTCTGTGACTTTAATTGGAAAGAAGTAATTTTGATTAAAGATGTTGGGCAGTGGCACCATGCCTCACACCGCCTTGTAACCAAATTGGTGTTATAACAACATGCGTTGTAATGAGGTTGCAGTACACTGATGGGGGGAGAGGACAAATGGAGGGGATGTGTTATACACACACTCCATAGTCAGGATGCCAGGGAAAATCCCTTGCTTAATTTTAGTCCCCTGCAGCCTCCAAGGCACCATGCTGGGCCAAAATTAGGAGTGGGGAGTGCTATTCTCTGTGTCTTTAGAAACTGGCATTTTGAATTTTTGGGATGAGTGGGTGGAGCCTCTGCTATTGGGGGGAGGGTTGTGGCTTTGGTGGGGAGAGCTGCTGCCTGCCTTTGACCTGATCCTGACATGGCAGATGCCAACCAGGAGAGGTGTAACTTTGGACTAGAACTGTGGGGTGTAGGGAGGAAATTTGTGGGGAATGCATTCCCCATGCTTCCCATTATAGTTACTCCCATGGGGTTTATTTTTTTTGGGGGGGAGATGCTATCATTTCCCCCAAATTTTCCTTCCTGCCCCCCTCCCTCCCAAGTAGCTCTCTCTCCACCACCTCAATGTCATCATAAAGACCAGGCAGCATTATTGATTGCCATGGGTATCTCTGAACTGAGAGACATGAGTCTATAAAACATCCGGGGATGCGTTAAACACACGCGGAGAGGGAAGCAGAGGCTAGAGTGCCTCAGAGAGAGAGAGAGAGAGAGAGAGAAGCATGTAGATTTATTTTTATGCCACCTCAGCAGGGAAATAAAAAGCATCAATAAATTATATTATTTCTGCAGCCGTCCCGGTAACACAAACAAGATGTCTGTGGCTGACAGCAGGAGCCTCCGAAACGCCAAATTGAATGACAAACTTCATTTCGAAGCGCTCTTTGCAGAGCTGCCCTGCATGGGATGTTAGTATCTCTCTGGGTCCAGCCTCTGCTGTGCTTCCTATGCAGACTTTCCCTCCCTCCCCGGCCTCCATCCTGGTTCCTGATCAGGTTCCTTTGGCTGCAACTCAGACCAAAAGGGTAACTGGGAGGGGCAGCAGGGTATACATCTCCCCCAGATTCCCAATTCTAGGCATGCACCTAGACCCCCTCAGTCATAACTGTTGATGGGGATTGGACAGACCTCCCGTTTCCCCCTCAGGTTCCCATTGTGCTTTTCAAACTGGCAGTCACCAGACCGGGGATGGGGTGGAGCGGGCAGGACCCAGGGAGTCACAGCTGGTTTGGTGGGGGAGGCTGGGGTAGAGGTTTAAGTTTAAAGGGAACCATGCAGGAGAGATCTGGAGCTTGTGAGCTGGATGGACCCTTATGCTTCCCCAGTTTAAGGGGTGGCAGGCTGTGATGCAGCATAGTCAAAGCATGGGGGGTGGGATCTGCTGCCAGCATAGAGCCTATGCTTAGGGTGCTCCCCTGCCCCCATTGACAGAGCTGCCAAGGGGAAGGGGGAAGAATTGGCAAGAGGAAGGTTTTCATCACCCACCATGTGGGGCAACATTTGCATAAAACTGACATGTGTGAAATTGTGTAATTCTATGCAAATTTAAAATAGCCCATTACCTAACTTTGAAGCTGGGCTGAAAAAATAAACTTTCCTAAAAGCAACCTCTCTCATAAGCTATCCTTGAAGCCATATCACCGAATTTCCCCCAACTGCTTGACCCTTCATCCCTCCAAGAATAAAGCTTTTCCCACACTCCCATCACATCTTCTTCTCTCCTCCCCCTCCCCACCAAAATTCCTCCAACCCCAGGGACCAAATCCCTGCTCCTGAAGGGCTCTGTGGACCAGAGAAGGGAGAGGGAATGAGACTTTCCTACACAGGGGATCACATAGCCTATATAGGAGTCACATCACCTATATGAAGCAGTGACACTGGTGGTAACAGCGACATTCCTGGGGCCCCTCAGGGTCAGCAGTGGTGCCTGGGCTCATGGAGCCCAGTGCAGGGCCTCTGAAAGCATAGGGGCAAAGGGCACGCAAAGGGGGTTGCCGTGCAGACGGGAGTCATGACTCCCAGGCTACAGACGTTCTGCAAGTTAAATTACTCATTACCAGTCGAGCACTGGGAAGTTGCAGAAGAACATTGAGTTAGCTGGGGCTTTGTTCTCCCCGCCCTACTGCACCTGGCAGTGGGGAGATCCTAAGGGAGAGGAAGAAAACAGGATCCCACTTTCCGCCTTAGACCTTGACAGCATATGGTGCGATTGCTCAGCGGAGCTGGAGAGACGCCTGTTTTCCTGAGAGGAATAAAGGGATGGTAGGTACAGCCAGAGTGGACTGGGTGTGGGGGCTGTGGGAATAGCCCTGCTTCCAGAACTCCTGCCCCTTCCCAACCAGGAGGGGGGTCTGGGGAACACCACCAGCCCTCCTTTTCAGCAACTTGTTGGATGGATCTTCTGGGAAAGGGAGGGGGGATGCTGGGTGGCCACTGGAAATTCCCCATACAGCAACAGCGTCAGGTCAGTGGGGAAGGGGAGCAAAACCCCTAAACATTCCCCCCTTCTCCCAGTTGCACCCCTGAAGGGATGATTTTGGGGCTGGGTTTCTCAGGTTTAAAAGTCGCTGGAAAGCCAGGCCTGATGAGCTGGTGCTCTTCAATTTAGATCAAAAAGGAGTTGGGCAGTGGGGGCACAGGACAGTATTAGAAAAGGGCACCCTGTCCCATCATCGTGGTCATGCCCTTGGGTACCCCCTATACACGCTCCTTGGCCCCTGCTCCCTCAGCCCCCACCCTGCAGGCTCTGGTTGTTTCCCAGAGGGTTAGGGCTCTTGCCACACATGCACTCCCTGTCCCTTCCCCCATGGTGCACATCCTCACCCCCACCACTCCCTCCAAGAACTAAACAGTCCCTGGAGAGACTGGGGAGGGGAGGAGGGAGGGACAGGGAATGAGTAACCACAGACTGGGGGGCATGGCTAACGGGAGCTCAAGTCCCCAGCCCCTTCCCCCTCTGCTTGTGCTCAGGATCTAGCTCAGGTGTAATGCCTCTGTTCTGCTAAATTGGGGAAAGCCTTGCTGCTGTTTCATAGCTATCATGCTCCTAACCTACGTTATACCCCCCTGCTGATAATGCCACTCTTACACAGCTTCAGGCCCACATATAACAACACTGGGGCGGAAGAGACATGCCTCTCCCCTCCCCATGAGTTCAATGCACAGGGGCAAGTCCCCTCTTTAACGTCAGTGTCGCCGTTCCTTAGGCCCTTTCCCCCTCTTGGCCATAAACACATCAAAGATCTCGGCCCGCAGCAGTGGCTCTTTGTTCCCCTCAAGACACTGTGGCTCTCTGTCCCTCTCTAGTGGTGGTACAATCCACACAGCGGCTGGGGTGCTCTGTCCCCCTCTAGTGGTAACGCTAGGCCACACAGAGGCTTGGTGCTCTGTCCCCCCTCTAGTGGTCACGCTAGGCCACACAGAGGCTTGGTGCTCTGTCCCCCCTCTAGTGGTCACGCTAGGCCACACAGAGGCTTGGTGCTCTGTCCTCGCTCTAGCAGTAATGCTAGGCCACACAGAGGCTGTGGCCCTCTGTCTCTCTCTAGTGGTGGTGCTAGATCAGAGAGGCCGAGCCTGCTAGTTGTCTGGGTATGGGCCCTCTCTCATTCTGCTGCCAGGTGCTGCTTTTTGCCTTCCTCAGTATCTCATTCCCAGACAGAAGGCAGTGCTGTGGCACCGCTCTATCCTTACCTCTAGCGCTTGGATAGGGACAGCGGCAGAAGGAATAACAGCCTGGTGTGTGGGTAAGGGGTCCCAGGGCCAGAAGAGGGCGGGGGGTGGGGGACGGAACTGTGGCTCTAAAGAGTCCCTTCCTTCAAATTGCTGTCACTAACATCCCTCCCACCCCAAGAAGCAGGAAATGGGACTATTATGGGGGGAGGCTCGCTCTTGGCACCTATTGTTTTGTAGCCAAGCCAAAAGTCTTGACAAGGTGGCCCAGAGCCTTGGCAGAGCTGCCTCTCACCACAGTCACTGGGAGGGCAGAGGAACCAAGGCTAACTTTCTGGGTCAAATGATTAATGTAAGGAATAAAGACAAAGGTCCCCGTGTCATCTCTTGTCCATGCAGTTTATTTACAGTCAGCATCTTTTACACACCACAAACTGCTACCTAAGGGCACGCACCTTCCGGAGTGCTTTAATGGCCTCATAAATCCACTCCAGCTCCTGCTCTATCTCCTCAGAGCTGTCTCTAGCGGTCATTTTTTGGTAGCTGGTCACCAGCTACTAAAAAATGACAGCTAGAGACAGCGCTGAGGAGATAGAGCAGGAGCTGGAGTGGATCGGGTTAAAGAGGTGCCTTCATGTTACTTCTACTGCTAACACACATGCGATTGCGCGCGCGCATATACACTGCCTCGCACAACACATACAGAAAAGCACTGTCACACCACAAATACTCCTATCATACCTGCATACATACACTCTCCCACCCGCCAGCTCTCTCACACACACTGTCACACGAGACACATACATTCTCTCACATGTACACTCTGTTACACAAGACACACACTGTATCGACACACACCTGCGCTATGTGTCAGACACACACACACACACACTTTCTCAGTCGTACAAACAAAATTGGTCAATGACAGAGTCTGTTACGCATGAAACACTACCACACAACACCCTTGCATGTTCACTTTTTCTGCTAGTAAACACAGCCTTTTCCTCTCATACCTGCTCTCTCTCTTACATGCACACGCGCACACACACACACACACATCTACACTCTTCCTTACAATCTGCTGTGATTTATTTTGCTGCCTTCAACCCACTCCCAGTGACATCTCCTGGCGGGAGAGGACAACGTAGCCAGTGCCACTACAGACATTACAGCTGGCTGGCACAAGGTTTAGCCAAACATGCTGTGTGGTTCTTTCACCGCTTCCCTCCCCCGCTGCCCATTGTAACACAAGAGGAAACAGGTGTATTTCCAGGGACAAGCTTTATTCTTTTGCTGGAGTTTATTTACAATTCATTTAACACTGCACCTTTCATCAGAATGGGATGAGTCAGTCCCACAAGTGCACTTTACAAATGGGGACACTGAGGCACAGGCAGGGCCATGACAAGATGTCAGTGGCAGAAATGGGGATTGGGGAGAAGAACCCAGAAGACCTGGCTTCTAGTCCCCTGTCCTAACTACAAGAGCTGGAGTTGGTCAGATTTTTATATAAATATTTTTCTGGAGTTAGTCAAATTTTTAATATGTATTTTTGCATAATTTTCAAATTTTCTTTCTTTGGTTTAATTTCCTGTTGCTCAAAATTGGGAATATTTGTTTCTGGTTTGAGATTTTTCCCATGTCCCTGAAAACAGACCTTTCCCCCTGAAAAATGTTGCCATTTTTAAATATTAAAACTTCCCCCAAATTCAGTTTTTCATTACAAAATGTGAAAAGATTACCAAAATGTGAAACTTTTCAGCTGTGACACTTGCCGCCTTTTAGTGGTGGCATGCGGCTGCATGGAGTTGTGGCATTCCGGCTGCCTCTAGCGGGAACAATAGGCCACACAGGGTGTTAACTGCTGTGATGAGACATCAGTTATCCCTACCTGAGAAGGGGAGGGCTTCCCCCGGCCAGCTCCACTCCTGGCAGGGGAGAAGGGTGGGGAGCTACGTGCAGTCACCCGGCCACACCATTGTGCTGCTGCCATTGTCCTGCCTCCCTGCCATGAAGGACAGCCTTACAGGCAGTCATGGCTCGGTGCCATGGCAACCCCTCAAGATGGGTGGAGCCGGGACTGGGAACAAACATTCCTGCTCAGTTTGCCCACTCGGGCCCAGCTCAGCAGTAGCTGGATGTGGACTATGGGTCCACTTTGATCCAGGCCCACATTTCCAGCCCAGCCACCACTTCAGACTGGGGGTTTGTACCGGACCCACTCACATCTGGTGGGCCCGGAACAAATGTGTTGCCATGCCACTGGCCCAGATGGGCCAAAGCAGGTCCTACTGGGCCAGCGTCACGTTTGTAAACATCCACAGAGGCTGTGGTGTTTTGTGTCCCTCTAATGGTGGTGCTGGTCACACAGAGGCTGAATCTGCTACTTGCTTGAACTATGAGCCCCAGATGAAACAGCAGAGGTTCGTGTCTTCAGATTTAGAGGCCTCTTCTTCAGTCCTTGCAGCTGATGAACCACACAAGGTCATCATTTACATAAAGGTTCTCACATCCTACAACCTCACCCAACCCAGGGATAAACAGAGACATTCAGGCTGCTTTTACACGAGCATTAATCTGAATTAAGCGGTTCTTCATGTGGATTAAATTGATCATGTGAACACTTTAGTCCAAATTAATGACCCTGGATTCAAAATTCAAACCTGGTCCTGGAAACCTAATTTTGGAGGATTGATTTTAATGAAGAGAAAGCTCAATCTGAATTAGTGATCATGTGAACAGTTAATCCATACTGAGTCCCAGGCACCATAAAGTGCTGCAGACAGACATGTCTCCCCTCTAGCCATCCATATCTCTGTGGTATCGCACAGTTTTTCCAGCAGTCTCTGCTCGGCACACTGAATTTGAAATCCACCGCACCAAGTTGAAGACCCCTCCATTTTGCAAGGTGACTGCCAGGGGCGGCTGGTGGGTGTTGAGGTTGGAGGGGCAAGCTGGTGGGCAACGGTGGGCGGAGCCAGGGAAACAGTGGACGGAGCCAGGACAACGGTGGGCAGCATAACCCATTAGCAAGGCGTTCCAAGGGTTAATGCTGGATGGACATTACATTACTTAATCAAGCAATTTCAGTTAGGTTAGGCAGGTTATAATCACCTCCTCTGCCAGGTTTAAAAGCAGGCAGACAACCTTAAACCT